>JAVCKT010035748.1:0-14039 GCA_032273925.1 Rhynchotus rufescens | reverse complement strand
CAAAATAAAAATCAATGAAGGATTCATTGCTGGTAAGAGTAATAGTCCAAAATGACCGACTTCTAAAAGTGAAGAAAGCACAGATATTACTCATACACTTTATTGGAAAAAAGTATACTATTGTCATAATTCATTTCTATTTCTGATTCTGTTACAAGGGAAAGGCAACATTACTCAGAGGAACGGACTGAACTCATAGACAAAATGAAGAGGGACCTTTTCCCACACTGGACCCACCTAGTTTCTTGCTGGACTAGTGAAAGTGTGATTTTCTGCTTCTATTCTTACCTATAGTTTTCTTCAATGGTATGATTTGATAAATAGTCTGAATAAGATTATACTGATATTATTACAGTCAGAACAGAGTGTAGCAACAGAGAAGGTGAAAGAAGTGGACCAAAATATGAGAAAATACTGTCTTCAAATTGTCTTTACCTTGTCAAGACAGAGTTTTAACCTGATGTTTTAGAATTTGATGGAAAAGTTGCTTCCCTGTTCGCTAGCAGAATTGGGAACTTAAACACTGAGCCATCAGTACCATCAGTACAACCTTTTACAGAAATAAGAAAAAAAAAAGTATATGAATCTCTTTCTGTGAAAGAAAAAAGAAAAAAAATCTGGGAGTAAATCACAATAAAACAGAGAAAGAAAAAAAAACAAGATTTACAGAGTTCAGGATACATAATTTCATAAAGGACCTCGAAACATTTACAGTGATTGTGTAGAAGCATTTCTTTGGTTATAAGCACTACCTGTTATAATGTACTTGATCTGTGTTATGAAGCTGGCAGATGAGAAGGCTCTCCCTCTCTCTATTTTGTTGTCACAGGCTTTATTCTAACATTTGCTTTTCACAAGTTATATACTTAGAGGAGTGCATGCTTGTTATGTAAAGTCAAGAAGTGCTTCCCTTCACGTTTTATTTGAACTGGGATATGATTCTAAAACTAGGAATACAGAGAAAAATGCTCTTGGATCTTAGGAGACTTCCAAGTGCACAAAAGGATTTAGGATATCACAGAAAGATATATGAGATTCTTATAGAATCTAAGTCACCAAAGTCCAAAATTGTCCTACTTAAATTTACTGTTTGCCTAGTTACAAACACACAAAGTTCAGGTTCCATTCATTATTGATATTATGACATCTAGAATTCTTAATGGTAAATTCCTGGACAAAACAGAAGCACTCCTATCTTAATGGGTTTAAATGACTTGGTTTTCAACTAATTTCAAATAGCTTGTAGTGGTGTTCATAAATTAGGTATTCTTTTTCATCTGAAATAGTCTCTCCCTAAAGAGCATGTTCAAAGCAGATGGCCCGAAAGAAAAAAAAAAAACCCTTCGGTTTCCTTTGACACATGTATGGTAGTGGAAACACAGGAAGTAATATCACCAACATCCGTTGACCACACCTCACTGCTGAGACAGATTAGGAGAGCCACGTGAAGATCCTGAGATCTAAATTGTCATTTGAAAACCTATGTTTAATTGACTTTTTGTTTCTTATGGGAGAATCAATGCTGGGGTGTGCAAGTGAAGAGAAGGGGAAGAAAACTTTTGAAACTGGGTTGTCACTAGTTTAGTGATGATGTCCTGGCCTGAATATATTTTTACATTTTTTTTCCCAGTTGCTGAATAAGTGCATGCAGACACAAAGTGGAAGTCAGGCTTCTATGTGCTTAAATACAAATATTCCTTCTTTCTTCTCTTCCAAACAATGGAAAATTTGCAAGGGCACAAATTGTCCTTGCTTGTCATTACTGAGTTAAAAATGTTTATTAATTTTTATTAAATTTTAAATCTAATAATTATAGGTACTACTAGAGATCGTGCTGTTGAACGGAAAATGTAGGACAGAGGGAGGAAGAACAATGTAAAGAAGAGGGAACATAGAAAAAGGGAGACATGAAAAAATCCTAGTGTTTTAATTAACTGGGAAGAATATTTGCAATGAAGGAATATAAGTTCTTCTCAGTATGGTAAAAGTAGTCTTTTAACAATACCCCCATCAAGATCAGAATACTTTTACATTGCAAGGTTTTAGCATTTTTTTTCTGACTTTCAGTGTGACGGGTGAGTAAAGAGTTAACAATAGAACTGCTGAATAGCATAAACTCTGCTGATGTGTCAGAAACACGATGGGGAAATGATGAGTACTTTTCCTCAGTAGCAAGGTGGGAAAGTGGGAAGTCTTGTGGAGGAATCCCTTATAAATATCATGCCAGTTAATGGTGGATGTTGTTATCAAAAAGATCACAGAATCACAGAATGATAATGGTTGGAAAAGGCCTTTAAAATCTTGCACTCGTGAATAAAATCAACTAACTAAAACCCAGTGCTTTTTGCCCTTTACTATTTCACTGTTTCCTTAACAAGACAACACAACACTTTGTGCATGTGTATTCTGAAGTCACTTACACAATGCTGTTATTTGAAGGATTAAAAATATCTAAAATAATTGTGATTGAAGTTAATTTTATGTATTTTAAATTTTCTTTATGAGGCAGGTAGAAAGAGCAAGAGAACCATGTGAAATATTGACATGTAACAAGGCTTTAGCAAAGGCTGAGCAGGGCACTTCAGTAGACTTTCTTGAGTACTGATAACTAGAGAAAGAATACAGGTACTGATTCAACTGGAATTGTGTTTGGATGAATCTTACCCATTTCTGGATAAGAAATGTAAGACCAATGAATATGAGTGGAGATATCAAAGAAGGACAACAGGTATAAACTTGTATGAAGAGCTTATCTTCCTCCCACTTTGTGGCTACTTTAAAGAAGAGCAGCTGTGTTGTGATGCTGTGTTGTTTGCTGTGATTACACTACTTAGATTGTGACTGTATTTGTTACTTATGAGCCTTTCTGTATTCAGGGAAATAGAATTTTGTGTTGCTTTCAAATAAAAAGAATTTTATTGAAAGGACTGGGGATACCACTATGGAAACAACCAGAAAACTCCCAAGTTTACACTAATCCTCTGATCAAAAAAAAAGACAATATTTTGAAAGGTCAAACTTTCCTTCCTTTAATATATATTTTTTTTCATTTTTTAAAAAGTATATTTATTTTTAAAAAGAGAATGCTGAAAAAAAAAAAACCCTGGGAATTGAATACAACTGTGATATTAGAAAATGTGGCTTCATTCTCTTTGATAGCACTGATAAAGAGACTTATTACGTGCTGTCTACCTAACCTGGCTTGAGTCACTGCCATAACTCTCAGCAATAATAACAACCTTTCATCTCCTAGGAGCAAGAAAGTCGTTTTTTAACTGCATCCTGTCAGAAGTGAAAGACAGATTTTTATCTTATGGATATGTCACATGAATTACAAACCTGCAATCCTGCATTTTGAGGTGCCTGAATTGGCTTGTGGTTATCTTTTATAATTTCAACTCCACTATTTAGAGATTCAGGTCTCTCAAGCTTCTCTGCCCTCTTAAACTTTACCTCAGGTGTGTTAAGCACTCAGTACCGTGGGACATTTTGGAAGTAGTGTTATTGAGATAAAATATGAAATAAGAAAGTCAACAATAAATATGCAAGCATATACTAGTGAAGAGCCAAGTGGGGTGATGGAGTTCCTGTATATAAAATCTAGAAGCTGGTTCCAGTCAAAATATTTTTTTAGTCCTTTTATGAGAATTGCAGTGATGGGTGGACTTGTAGCTTTGTAGATGCCCAGGCCATACCATCCTGCAAAGTGAGGAGCAGATGCTGAGAAGTCAGGGAGATGAAGACACATCCAGGAGTTGGCCACTTGCACAAAAATTTTTTACTTGAGTTACCTGTCTGGGTTAATAGTTTTTCACTATTGATATTTTGAGAATCAACTTTTTGCAAGCTATAGAATAAACTCCATTAAAGTCATGAGGCTGTTCCATTGGGGGTTGACAATATCGCAATCCTCACACATTTGTCCCAGGATTTTAAATTTAAATTTTCTAGCTCTCTAGTGGCACCTCTGACAAATCAAATTCTAATCAAAACACTGCAGCAACAATAATTTTATTCCTTCCTTGGTGTATGTTCACCTGAGATCCTCACACACTCCCTGAGCGTGTTCGAGTTTGTATTTTCCATGTGTGAAGCAGTATACTGAATTATCTTCCTGGCAGTTTTAGTAAAAGATTGCTTGGTTATACTTGTATTTTTTTGTTGGCATTTAGAATGATTTTGATTGTGATGCAATGCTTATAATCCTTTCAAAATGCCCAGGAATTTTTATTTTAGTTTCATTTTTTCTTCTCTTATGCTGTTTTATTAATTTCCATATGTACTTTGAGAAAAGCCTGGGTAAGGAGAGCAAAAAAAAAAAAAAAAAGTTACATTTATAATGAAGTTCTTATACAGAAAAATATAGTTACCTCTCCAAAAGGAGAGGAACAAGAGAGAAAATATCTTAAGAGTTTGCAAACAAAAATACTTCTCTTGTCTAAACCTGTCCTCTTCTCTGTCATTAATAATCTATATTTTATTCCCTACACACACAATATGAATCATCATTTTTTCTGTCGTATTTAAAATAGTTATAATGCAAGCAGATGCTACTTTTAAGGGTAAATAACATTAATAAACTTAGTCAAGAATTGTAGTTTTTTTTTCACAGAAGGCTTGATTTTTCTGTTACTCTGAACACCTACAGAATAGTGTTAGTAAGCATGTGAAATATCTGAGATATTATAAAAGTTAAAAATTAGTTCATGTGTCTATTAAAGAGAATGTTAGAATGGATTATGATAATAGCTCCTTCTGGGCCTAAAACGTGTCATAAAAAAAGAATTGCTGTTTATTCTTAATTTGTAATTAGAGAAAATTTCTAACTTGAGTTGCTGAGCAGAAAATCCAAATCAGATTAGGAATGAGTACAATCCAGTTTGGAGTACTGTTAGAAAAACTCAGGTTTGTACATTATTATGTATAATGACATATCTAGAAATATGTGGAAAGAAAATTGAACTTTTGCTCATCAAAAAATGTTTATATGCTTATATGTTAATTTTGAAATAATATTATGTATATTTAATTATTTTAAATGTCTCCAATTCCCAAAAGAATATGCTTGCAAAGTAAGTCATTGTTAATTGTCATTTGCATGATAGCTCCATTTTAAAAGTGTAATTAAACTGGTACAACAAATGGACCAAATCCATAAAGCTTTATCTGATCTTAAGGAATATAAGAAACAATGATTTGATTAGCGTGAGTGTTATAAGTAGATAATATGTGATTCCAAACCCATACAGAGTGGGGCGTCCTGACTAATGTGACATGCAGACACCAATTACTTCTTTCCCTAAATTATTTTCTACTCCTGGAAGAGTAGAAACCAGCTCTCCTTCTCCTGTTGAGAGAGTTCATATTCATAACCTGATTTATGTGAGCAATGCCTTGTATTCTTAGTTTTCAGAGAAAACTGTAAAAACCCAACAAAGGAACGACAGCAATTATTCATTTCAGAGAGCTAAAAAAGCTATTCCTAGCTCTACAGATATTTTTTTTTAACTATAAGAAGTGAAAAGCGATCTGTGCTCAATCTTGCCAGTCATTTCCCATAAGAATTTATAGGTCAAGTCAGCTACCAGCTAAAACTAATTATAGCTGATATTATTGGCATAGTATTCAAAGTTGTGTGAATTACGTTTTAAAGGAAAACCAATGAGTCCCACAGGTAAAAAAACAAACATTAAAATGTTTACAATGCCTATTGGAAAGAATGGTGATAGGATAACATCCTTGCTCTTGGTAATACAGTTATGTTTGTCTATAGCTTCAGACAATATAAGTCTGTTTTCAAAGGTTTATCTTCTGACTGTTAAATCCAAGATAAAAGAGGGAAAAGAAGGCTTCAGATAAAAAATGTTTTTTTTTTTTTTTGATTTGAATCTGTGTGGGAAAGAGAAGGGAAGAGGAAACAAAATTGAATGGACCAAATTTAACCTATAAAAAACACTTCACAAATTCCAAAGCCTGAGATCAGCTGTTTCAAGTACTTATTTGTTCCAGATTTGCAAGTAGAACCTATAAATACTACATTCTTCAGTGCAATTGCATTGCTTTCCTTCATACAATTAAAAAAGAAGTTAGAAATTACTTATTAAAAATAATAACTTTCTTTACTGCACATACAGACATATTTTTAAGGGTTGACTATTTTTGCTTGGATGCATATTTTATTTCGTATATACATAATGCAAATGTCATACGCATTCTCACGCCTATTTTCCGAAGTAGATTCATATACTAGTAACATATTCCCATTTACTTATATTCACTGATACAAATTTACATTTTATTGCCATCTTAAAATTTGCCTAGCTTGAACTTCTAGCTGTTGGTTGGCATGTTTCCCAGTCCTCTGATCATCCCTGTAACTGTAAAGAATACTTTTTTTTACCTTAAAAATATATTTTTAAAACCATGGATAATAGATCTGGACTCATTTTTCTGACAATAAAACTCTAATCATCATCATCATTCAGACAACATCTAATCATTCATACAGTCACTGCTTTATTTGGCATGCAGTATTCTTCTCTTCTGTCTTTTACCTGAAATTTAACTGAACTTTCAGCAAATGAACTAGTGAGTTAAGTATGGCTTATGTATGGCTTCTTTCTCAACAGGTGACTTCACCTTTAGTCATATTGCAAAGTCCTTTGTTTGCCAGTGATAAGTTTTTCAAGCAATTCAGGTCCAGAAATAATGTATTTGCACAGTTGACATTGGGAAAAGTTCATTTACTGTATGCAACTTCTTTCTTCTTGGGGAATGTTTTCTGAGTATGTCACAGTCCATTATCATCTCTATCTTCTAGCTGAATGTGTGCATAAACTCATTTGGCCCCAAGCTATGAAAGTATGATTAAAATAAGCTTTCTATTAATAATTTCATCAGTCAGACTTGATCAGCTCATGTTATTGGAAACTGAACATGGATGGTGTAAATTATTTGACAACCTGTCCAATGAGCTGAGGGAAAGAATCTGGGTAGAAATGGTTTTCAAATTTTCTACTTTAAATCAGACAATATATGACTAAGGAATTCTTTCAGAACAAAGAAAGTAGGAGTTTGGTTTGTTTGGCTTATAGTGTACCCAAATACTTTGTCCATTTGTCCATTTGCTAATCAATACCTTTCTCTGCTGCTCTCTAACCCTTCTATTTCTGCACGCATACACAAAAACGGTAGTTATTTCAAAACAGGGAGAGTTTCAAAAGGGCAGAGATACACTTCAGAATGAGTGTATGGTTAAGATCTTCACCATTCTCCTTTACAGATAACCCTACAGATTCCCCTTATAAAAAAACAAGAAGTGGAGAAAAATGTATCTTCTATAAAATTTACTATTTCAATTAATTTTATTTTGAAGTAATTTCTTAACAAAGTGCACTTTTTTAACTAATGGAATTCATGCAAATTTATTTTTTGGCTTACACTAATTCCTTGTAATTTTTGTCAGCTACAAAAATTATCATGCAAAGCAAATAATTTGAGGTAACATTTGAGGTAACAGTAAGTATACATGTAGTATAAGTGCACATAAAAAGTAAACAAATCTTCAATAGTATCTAATGAATTCATTCATATATGTTTTAAGATATATAGTTATCCATATGTTTTCTCTCTTGTTAGAATAGGTGAAGATAATTTTACCACCTTTAAGCCCTTTACATTTTTGATTAATTAAAAATAAAAAGATGTATATTTTGCAACTGTGCTCAAGTGGTGTTATTAAAGATCTGAATTCAGATTTATTTACTATTTGCAAATGTTATTTTATAGTAGAAGTACAGATGCAGTAATTTTAGGGTCTGCGTACTGGATTCATGCAAGCAAGCTCATGTCCATCTCTACTATGCAGCTCCATTTATATCATCAATGCCTAAATTAAGAAGTACCAAATAACAGGGAAAGATCATGAACCAGAAGAGTGGAGGCAGGCAGAGACTGAAGAAGAATTAGGGACTCACTGGAATCAGTGATAAAACTTCCAATACCATAATTACTATTATTATAAATAATAACTATTTACTATGTTGATCAAAATGACCGTTGTCAGTAATATTACTATTTGACATCTCTCACTTTTCTAAATATATAATCTAAAAAACTAAGGATGCACTTAGTTTTCACTAAAATCACTAAAAATTTGCAAGTGAATTTTCCTTCCTTTTCCAATACTTTATGATGTCTCTTATTGCCAGCTGAATGTGCAGTCTACACTAGTAATAACACTTTGTCTACTGGCTACTTAAAATTCCACTGCTACTGGTCCTATCTCTAGGGAGGATATTTTGTTCTGCAAAAATTGAAGATATCTCATGTTAGAGAGATAACTCTACTCAATCTTCACCCTTTAGTTCCTCCAATAAAAAAGACAATATGCTAATAAGTATCACTTGAGAATAAAAATTGAAATAATCACTTATGAATTTACCCACAGCTGACAGCTTTATTAATCTCTGTAGCTGCTGTCATTTGATAAAGAACAACATACAATAAAAACTCTGCAAATTACCTAATTAGACATTCTTCACAGAAGCTCTACTCTTATAATAGTCAGTAATCAGGTAAAAAAAAAATATATATATATCATTTGTCTTGGAAAGGAATAGCTTTTTACAAATCCTTCTCATTTATGATGATCTAGCTAGAAAGCAATGAGAGGATAATGTTTCATAGTCAGCAGCAATATTCTGGCACGCAGGTATTTTTATAAATAGATTAAGAAGTATCCTTATGGTTCTTGGAGAGATACTTGGAGGAATTAGTTTATTCCTAGGTTTACATGGCTTTCTTCATTTTCTTAGAGACCTATTACGAATAGAGACCTAACTAATCTCAATAGAGTTGAATCCAGCTAGTAGCTTTCCAGTGTAATTTCTTCCAAATATTAATCATGTTTGAATCAGTCATGTATCTTGGATACTGGAGATGGGATTTATCTGATAATGAATAAGTCTTCATATGAGTTAGTCACTTCAAGGTACAGCAAAATAGGACTCAGTTCATATCATCCTGAAAAAAAAAGATTAAAAACATTAAAAATAGTCTTGATGAGTTGTGCCTAAAAACATTTATTTTTTTCCACTGATGATAAAAGAAGCCTAGGCTGAGTAGCTAACATTGCAGACATCTGAGACTACCTGTGGTGCCTCTAGAATACATTCTTCCATCATATTTCCAGAAGTCTATATAGTCATCTCATCAATAGACAGTACTAGATCCTAAAGTCCTTCTGTTTTGTGTAAACATGTTAAATACTGCGGGAATGGCATAAAGTAGCTGCTTTTTTTTTTTTTTTTTTTTTTTTTCCCCGACTTCAATATATCTTCACTTTGACTCTTTCTTCTCAGTGCTGTTGCTGATGACATTCGTATATCTTTTTAATCCTCTCTTGCATTCTCTAAAAGACCTTAAAAGAAATAAATATATAAGAAAATATTCTCCTTTGAGAGCTGCTTGCTTGCCTTCAAGGTATGGTTAAGCTGGGTCTTTCCCTTGGCAGTGTGGATATAGCAAAGGAGCTCCTAGAGACCTATGTAACAATGAATACAGATTCTTTCCAATGAATAGAGCCTTCCATTCCCTTCCCAAAATCATTTTCATAGTGTTGTTTATCTAGCATATTTGGATTTTAGTTTTTAAGACATTGACTTTTGTTCTAGAGATACAAAGCTGTGTTTTTTTACATCAGACTCTAAAGATGATTAGGGAATATATTTATTAGATCATCCTCTGAAGATTAAGAGTAAGTAAGACAAAGTATTCTCAAGTAATAAAAAGAAATAATTCAAGGAGACAAGATATATAAATTAATAATACTTAAATAAATAAGGCATATTTGCTTGCTTAAAATCTTCAGATTTTTTCAGATTTTTTTTTTCAGAGAAAAATCTTCAGATATAGGGCTTATAAGTTTTATTTATCAGAAATGTTTTTCTCTTCCCTTAAAATGTCACTGATGAATGTGTAATCTCTTTTTTCAAGTGCTCCATATATATGTCATGTTAAAGCCTACTAGAGCAACCTACACTGAACTGAGTTGTTACTCTTTTCTCAGAGACTGTTAATTTCTCTATTGACTCTATGAAAAGCTATTAGACTTTATTTCAGATAGTAGATCATTAATATTAAAATCTCATAGAAGTATTGATGAAGTTTTTGTATATTTATGGTATTTATAATATATAATAATAACTGGGAAAATTTAACTGGGAAAATTTGTGCATAGATACAAACAATACTATGGAATTAGGAATGAATCTTAAAAATAACAGTTATTTAGAAGAGATTCTGCTTGATGACTAGAAATTTTAAATGCATTTTGATAAGAGATTTGGGTATTAAAATATATGTAATATTAACATATTATATGCATGATATTATTAGGGAAATAAGCACAACTTTTATTATCTCTATATTAGTAGATGCTGAGTTCTCCTAATTTCTCCTAAGTATTGCTCAGTCCTCATGCCATTACCTACATCAATTGCTTTTCCTCATTCTCCTTTTTCCTCAAACAAAATATTTTTCCTTAAGGGTCTAGAGAATCATTGTAAACATAAGGAGAAATAAAAAATTCAGTCAACAAACCTTGCCTAAGGAATTACGCTCTGAGAATTTTTAGCATTTCGTGATGAAACACATTTCCATTAGAACTTCTCTCATGTTAGTCTTTATTTTTTTTGTTTTTGTTTTCATAACTCTAGTTTGCAGATGTTATGTTAGCTCAAGATATTTTTTATTTAGCATATGCTACACAGAAGCAAAATGTGATGCCATTTTACACTTTCCGACCTTGTATTGTTATGGTCAGCTAAGCAGTTGTACAACAGTCCTGGCAGTTCTGAGAAATCTCTTTGCCTTCGCTATTGCTGCTGGTTTTTTTTGAACTCAAAAAAATGAGAAAAGTTATTAGAAATTAAGTTAGAAGTTAATGAGAAAAATTATTATAATGAAAAAAGTATGACTCATCATCTGTGAAAACTTTATTCTTTTCCTCTTATTCTCCCCTTTTTCTCCTCTATACCAGACTTGTATCTTCTATACTTTTGGTGTCCAAACCAACAAAGGGTAAATCTTCCCGATTCTGCGCCTCTCCTCCGTGAGCACAGCAGAACTCGGAGGCTCCATTCTGCTAGCACCGACTAACCAAGTAGTTTTATACTAGAAGGAAATGGAAAGCTGGGAAGCATGTTATCTATTTCCTTTGTTTTTGGAAATGTAGTCAGGAAAGAAGATAACACTAATTTTAAGACCTGTTCCTTCCTATCAGGGGGTTCTATGTTGCCGATAAAAAGACTGATAAAAAACATACTACCAAGAACATTATTTCTTCTGCCAGAACATGCTATTTACTGTGTCTTTATTCCTGATAAATATATTTGGAGCAGAAATTATTATTTCTTCTGGGATACACTGAGAGTTCTTATGGTGACAGGAGAAGTAATGCCTCTTCTCCTTTTGCCATGTCCAGCTGAACTCTTTTGGGACAGGGTCCTTTGCCTTGGCTCCTTGCTTTTGATGGGGCTATATAGGACTCACAGTCTTCTACCTGGCATGTCATAAGCTCAGTGAAAGGCTTTTCCCAGTGTATGTTTACACTAAACTGAAAAATGAAAAAAATCTGCTTCTGTAGTAGCAAACATGCTAAGATTATTTCCTAGATGTCTATTGCCTTAAACCTGTGAAATTCTTCCCCTGTGTAGGCAGATAGAAGCAGCTTCAATGGTTTGTCAATCCTTTAGTATGTAAGGAATCAAAAAATCTCACTTCTGATCCCTGTCCTATGAATAATCAAGTGTCTTATGTAAAAACCAAACCTGAGACCAAACCTCTAGAATCCAACCTTTGCTTCTGAGATGAAAATCCCAGTCAGACTGAGATGATGTTCACACCAACACTCCATCTCTTTTCTCCTTGTCCCGTTCCAAATGACTATTGATTAATACTAACTGCAACAAGTTCATCATGGGAGATGGAGGTAACTTCACCCTTGACTGCCTTAACTGAGGATAGTCACCTTTCTAATGCGAGGAGATGAACCTCTCTTTTTCTCTTTCCAGGAATCGCTATATGTAGTGTGAATTATGTAATTAATATAGGTTATTCCAGCTGTGTTTTGAGAGAAAATGCTGGCACATGAATATGAAGTATGCAGGCTGGATGAGTAGAATAGACCACTATGCGGAATAATGGATATTTCTTGAAATCCAGAGAGAATCTATTACTAAATGTGAAAAGTGAAAAGTCTGAGGGTTTTCACTGCTCATAGATATGAAAATAATGAGGAAAATAGTAGTTCTTGTTTTATGGTACAATCATTATCAGCTCAATGCGAGTATTATGTGAAGCTCCAGAAGCTCACAGAAAACAAGATAAAACAATATTCACACAGCTACACACTTTTGTATATGATGAAGAATTTCATCAGCAGGAGCTGACACATGCACATAGTAAGCAGAGGAAGACAATGCTTCTGAAGAAGCATTCAAATACTTCTGAAGAAAAATTATTCTTGAAAAATGCTCTCACTAAGAGCAGTAATAACATTTTCCTGAGACTGATATTTCAAATACTTACATAACATATCCTCTGATTTGAGTTGACTTCTGGAAATAAGGCTGGCTATTTATATCACTTCTGAGTTACCATAAGTGAAACTTTGATATTTAGTGCAATAGTGCATGTGTTTGAGAAATCCGCACTTCCCACTTTTCCATAGTACAATGCTCTGTTTATTTCTCTCTAGGCCACATTAGAGTGAAATAGGCTGTCATCAGAAGCTGTGAAGTATGCCATAAAATGCCACATGTTGACCCTAGGAGAAATAGATACAACTTCAGGACTTAAGCAGAGTTGTCCATTCCGAGTAGAATTGAAGTTTGACCTCCTTAAAAATGAAGGAAAAGAAAAAAAAGCTCAAGAAAAGCTATATTAGGCCAAAACGGAAAACAACTGAAAGAATTAATTTACATGTGGGGAGAAAATAAAAGACAGTTCTGCAATAAGCTTTTCTATAATACCTCTGAACCAGGATACCCCTTTCTCGATATATCAAATGTAACAAATTTAATTAAGAGTAACCTGAAAGATACTAAATTTTATTTTGGTTCAGTAAAACGCAATTAGGAATGCAGCACAGGTGTGCATGCACATATGTGAAAATAAATTTTAGAGCTTATAACAAAATAAAATGAAAGGTGAGGGATATTTGAAAGTACAAGGCTAATATTGTTACAGACTAGAACTACAATCATGGCTTAGAACGAAATAGTTACTTTCCTGACATATGGGTGACTATCTCTTTTGAGCAACACACCTTGATAATTGGTATCAGTCTGAAAAGGCTGTGGGTGAATATTCCAGAAACAGAATATCAGTTTTAAAACTGTCATTTCTTGGAGCAAAGTACACATAAAAATGAATCATTACAGCAAGCCTAAATTATGTAGTTAATTAAAATATTAATACATTGTCCTAGCTGATAATTAGCCCAAATCAGTTTTTTTTACTAGAAACCTGAAAAATATTTTGGAAAAGTGTTTCAAACATATTTCAGAAAAATACTCAATCCTCAAGGATTTAATCCCAATGTACTTCCGAAAAGATATGATTCTCATGAATCCCGATGACATAAGCCTATGTAGTTTTCACATGTGACAACGAAAATTCAGCTGTTAACCTACATTAAATCAATATAGACAATAAATCACATTAAAAAAAGCGGATGCTGCTGGCAGGCTGAGTAAGTTTTCTGGCTTACAAACCAGAGTTGGAAAATTTTGTATCCTTTCTTATAACTCTACAATTCTCCAGAAAAAAATGGCTACCTGTTTAGGTTATTACAGAATAACAGAATGGTTAAGGTTGGAAGGGACCTCTAGAGATCATCCTGCTCCAGCAGGGACACCCAGAGCACGGGGCACAGGGCGGCATCTAGGCAGGTTTGGGAGATCTCCAGAGAAGGAGACTCCACAACCTCCCTGGGCAGCCTGTGCCAGGGCTCTGTCACCCTCACAGTGAAGAAG
>JAVCKT010035742.1:8718-21615 GCA_032273925.1 Rhynchotus rufescens | reverse complement strand
GAGAGTTCCCAAAGCTGATGCGAAGGAGGCCTGGACCAGCTTTGTGTCCCACCTGAGAGCAGCAGCCACGTCCCAGCCTCAGCAGGACATTGGGGGTGGTATTGGCCAAACGTGGAGGGTCTTTTCTTTCTAAAGTCTTCATCCTACTTACGGCTACTGCACAGTTTTTGCTTTTGCAGGCCGAGATCTGCCAGCCAGGAAGGGCTGTTGGGCGCTTTTCACTCCTCTGTCTGCTTAAGCCTCAGCTAATTCTCCAGTTGTGTCAAGTGGGACTTGAGTGGTATAAAAATTTGTAGTGGCTCTCTGTGAAAGAATGAGTCTCACTCTTTGGTACTGTAGAGTTTGCAGGGGCTGGTTCTACCATTAATCTAAGAGATCTGCAACAGAAATATCAATACTGGAAATACTAATATTGGTATGAATGAGCTAGAAATAGAAACATGGAGGTAGGATAAGCATCAGAAAAAAAAACACAGAACAAAGGTCAAAGGAGCAGTGTGCAGGAATTGCTGCACAACACCCTATGTGTGATTTTATGCCAAAGAACAAAGAAAGGAAGAAAAAGCTGACCTAAACTTAAGGTGAGAACAGAGAGCGGGTCTGGAGCTGTAAAATGCTCTGATAAGGAAAATAAAAAAAAGGTGAAATTCATTAGTTTTACCTAAAACCAATAAGGGAACAAGACAAAACAAGAGGCAGAAGGGTGCAAACAGCATGCACTGAACGTAAAAGAAACATGTGTTTCTTACATTCCTCATTTTTAACTGCAATAATCTACAGCTACAAAAAGGTTTCAGAATGAATCTGTATATATTTACTTCCTTCTTCATAAATAAAACAATTTCTCCATCCCTTTATTTTCTGATTTATCTGCATCATTTCTTCCTGGGATGTCAAACCGCCAAAGAAATATTTGCACAGCTCTTGAGGAGTCTTGCACCCCCTCTCAAAGTTGGGGCTTCCAATCTACTTGGATAGGTGCTAAGTTTGTTGTACGAGCCATGTAATGAGCCACGTGGTTTGCAGCAGACAGGCCATGGGAGCTTTGTTTGCAGGTGTAATATGTCTTAAAAAAAAAAAAAAAAACAAAAAAGAAAAAGAAAAGCAAATTTGTGCTGTAGTAGAAGAATCACGAGGTGCTCACAGCTGTGAACAGCATGTTGCATAGCCAGTAATATCCTCCGGAGGGATAGGCACTTCTGCACTGCTTTGGCAACTTGCACCTCCTGCTTCAACACCAGAGAGATGCATCGAACTACTGCTGCTCCGTACAGTACTCACTCTCCAAACTTTGGCTGCTGCTACGGGAGGCAGTAGCTGAGCTACGGACCAGCCTGGAGCACTGAGGACACCCTATGAGGAGAGCTCACCGATACCCGGATGCACTGCGGGCATGTTGGCCGTGTGGGGACAAACGTGCACCTGTAGCATGGTGCAGCTCGCAGGCACGGTGCCTTGCTGGCTTTGGCTAGTGCTGGAGCAGGTAAAGAATGAGGTCCCCTCAAAGGAGTCGAGTAATGGAAGGCTTTCCTAAGTTTCACTTAAGGATGTTGCTGAAGACAGAGTGGGCTTGGCTGTCACATGAAACGGCTTGTGTAGGAGAGGAACAACCTCCCTGCTAAATGTCACATTATTCTGTGCTCTGAAGGAGGCCACTTACTAACTTAATGAAAGAACGGAGGGAAAGCGATGGGTTGGGAGCAAGACAGAGCGTGAAGGGAAAAACGAGAGAGATTAAAGAGCACAAGCAAGTCCAAGCGTGGAGCTGTCGCAGCCCGTTGCGCAACGCGGCCTGTCCCTTCACCCATCGATCGAGCACAGTGTCGTCATGTCCATGAACGGGCTCCGAGCAACCCACTCGTGGCGGCCACCGCAGTAAAACAGGTTTCCGCATCTTGGCTTTTTTTCCTCTTTTTCTGCCCAGACTGAGCTGGTGCAGAGACAGGAGGTTCCCTGCAAACCAGTGGGGGGCAAAGCAGCAGATGGGGAGCAGGCCTGTTCCTTGCTAGCCCTGCTCTCCCCTGCACGAAATCATCTCCTGTGCTTTGCCGCGTGCTCTGCACAGTCCTGCAGGCAAGGGAGAGAGGGCTGCTCGTGACAGGAGCACAGCATGCCAGCGGTAGCTCCCGTCCTTATTTCTAGCCCAGGTCACGGAATGACAGAGTATGTGTTAGTTCCAAAACAAGAAGATTTTCCTCAACTACTTCAACAATTGTGCTTGTAAAAAAAGGAATCTTTTATTCCTACTTTTTCTAGCATTCTTGTCACTGTTCAAATCAAGGTGCCAGATTTATCAGCCTCATAGAAAGGAAGATGGACAGGCAGACTCATGCAGCGTACGCAGTTCATATGTTCTGCAGAGAAGGCCTGGGCTGACTGCAGCCTCCCAGGAATAAAAGCTGAATTTCTTGCCTTTTTCAGACTTGCTTCTTCAGTGCCACGTTATACAAAGTGCCACCACCCTGTTGCCATCGTTCTCATGAGGAAAGCCCATGTTGCATATCATGGCACGATCTCTGCAGCAAATACTGGTGCTATTTCCACATCTCTGCACTTTCTGGGTGACAACACCAAGATGGTAAATCAAATGCCACTACCTTAGCTTCTGATGCGTTAGAAAGGCAAGAGTTTTGCTGTCTAAGCTCGCTCCTTTTGTACACTTGGAGACAGCTTCTTCTGTCTTATTCTGGGATATGCAACAGAAGGGAGAACACCAGATGATTTGCCAAATGGAGAGGAATGAAACCAGGCCAAGTGCTATCTGGAATTTACTCACAGACACATACGCCCGTACAACTAACTGTCTCCCTGCAGTATTTTTTCCACTAGAGCTAAAAACGGTGTTAGATGCATTATTGTGCATTTCCTCACCGGCTGCAGGCTTCCTATGTATTTAAATGCCCCATTCCCCATGATACGTGTCCTGCTGTTTTCCCTTTGAAAAGCATGCGGGTATGGCAGAATCCAGCTGATCTATCAGCAGCAGAAGTGTTAACACATCAGCTACAGTAAAGCTTCAGGAAAAAGAGCATTCCCTCTTTGGGAGGGAGAATATGGTGTTTTCTAAGTGTTTTACCTCAGCTGCTCCGATTCCTGTCACAGCTCTGCTGCTTTTTCCTCCACATTGCAGTGCCAGTGGTTCATAGGCACCGGGCACCCCCGTGTCCTGCAAAGAAAGCACATTTGGAGGTCCATAAGTATATTAGGGATGGCTGGGCTTTCAAAGCTCGGCTTGTTCGAATACATTGTCCATTTTGTAATTGACTGTCAGCTTGATTTACAATGGCACTTGTGACGGGTTTGGAGATTTTAATCCAAAAGGCTCTGAAACGAACGAGGGGAAAAGTCAATCCAGTGAGGCAACTTGATTTGTTAATATCATCAAAGACCAGGGAAGGGTTTAGGCGATGCATCAGCCCCAAACAAAATGCACTCAGGACAGAAGCAGCCCAGACGGAGGCAGTTTATAAAACAAATCACAGCAGCTGTAGGAATTATAGAAGCAGATGGAGGAAAGAAGGTCAGAAAGGGGGATGAAAAATCAGGCTATTCAGAAGTGGAGCAAGGAGTGGGCAGCAGCGGTTAAGTTCTGAAGCTTTTGACCTTTGAAATATTTTATATCATTTGTAGAAAAAAGAAATTCAGATGTAAAACTGCAAACTATGGGCTTAATTGATAGCATTGGGAATCTTCCACCACAGTTTGCTTCAGAAATAGTATGCCCTAGATTTTAGTTGGAAAAAAAAAAAAGGAAAGAAAGGAGAGAGAAAGAAGATGCTGATGAAGACCCCCATGTTCCTTACCTGCTGTCTGCAACAACAGACCCTTGTCTTCCCTTCCAGGGCTGTGAACCCCCTGCGTTTTCCAGCCATTGCCCTGCCACGTTTTTAGGAGCCCAGGGACATGGCAGATGCAGTGAGGTTATCCAAAGCAGAGAGGACAAGGGGAAAACTTGTTTTCCAGTTATTGCAAGATCTTATCTGGAGGCAGAAAATGTTATTTAGCCGCAGCTTTCCAGCCACAGCTTTGTCAAGTGGTATTCCAGGAATGAAACTAGTTTCTTTGGCTGGACTAATAGTCCTGAGATTTTCTCTGAACTAGAACCATTTGTGGAAATTTTGGGCTATATTAGATCTAATAAGCAGCAATGAAGAACAAGGCAGAGCTGGCTTCAGAATCTCACATATTTTATACAGAATCATACATGTTAAAATAGGGCAGTTATTGAAAAAAAAAAAAAAAAAGGATCAATAATGATCTTGATTCTTCACCTAGATCCAAGTGACTGATTTGAATGGATTATTAATTTGCCACAGGGATCTTCCCAACTTTTGAATGCTTGATTGCACTCAGCAGAGGCCACATACATATGCACATGATCCAGTCCAAAGCCCCACTCCAGTTCCTCTGTTCCTTTGCATGGCTTCTTCACTCCCTTGGAAGGTTTCTATATTTCTGTATTTAAAACCCATTTTTTCTCCTTTCTTTTGACTCAAACAGGTTGTAAAATTATGTAAATATTGTTTTCAGTGAAAATGTTTAAATAAATGTATTTTTTTAGCTTGAAAAAAAGAATCTTCTTTTAAGAATATCTTCCTGTTCAGATTCTGTTGAAAAATATTTTACTTCAGAAAATCAGAGCAAAACACAAACCAATAACCCAGGAAAAAATATACCTCACATGAAGAGGAAAAAAAAAAAAAAAAGCAGATGGTGCTTTTCATCAACCTCATTTCCCTTCCTTTACATCAATTTCCCTCTTGCATTCTTCATCTTCAGAGCTCTCTGTAAGGTCACCCAAGATATGTCACCATCCTGCACTCAGGACTTCTTTCTCCTTGGTCTTTCCACTGACCTCTCTTACCTTTCCATTCACATGCATCTCCCAGTGTCCTGTTGCTGCCTCTTTCCTCACAGGGCCTCACTGCCTTTCAATACAGACAAAAAGCAGTGTTTTAGCTTTAGGATTGTACACTGTCTCCAGGCCAGTATTTACAAAACATATCAGCTCTGACTGCATTCTCTGCTGTACCAGCTCCATCAACCAGCCATTTTCTTGTAGCTGGTTTCTTAAGGCTTCTTGCCTTAATTCATTTAATTCTGTTTTTGGATATTATCACTTACCTGGTAAAAACCTATGGGATCTCATTATAATTCTTTCCTTCTGCCCTTCCTCCCAAAAGAGAATGTAGGACAGCCATATTAATTAAAATATAAACAGATCCCGAAGTCCCAACAACATTCCCCACGAGGCAAATGCTAAAAAAATTCCATGCACTCATGGGCCCCCAGGATCTGGCTTTATTTATCTGGCTGCCTGCAGCCCTCCTGGGGTTGTTGGCTGGGGACTCTTACAGGGGAAGGGAGGAACTGCTGCACTTGCATAATGCAACTGAGATAAATCTGCTGGTGGATTTCTGTGTACAACTGCTTTATCAGAGGCACTGCAACAGGGCCAGGGTGGCTGAAGCAAGGTGCAGAATACAACCGAGATGAACGTGGGATTTGACAACAACTGTGGTCTCCGGAGCAATGTTTCAGACTGGAGCAATCCAAAAGGGATTCAGGCACGGCACGTTGGGATGGTAGAAACAGGAAAAGGTATTAAGGAAAAGGATAGGAAAGAAGACACAGCTACAACACAAGCTTCAAAGTGTACGCCAAACATAATAGCACTCATGTTAGGATCACCTCAGTCTCCCAAAAGATGGGATATGGTGAGAAAAAAATTTATCTGGGGAAATTTTCCTGCTTAACTTAGAACTGCGCTCTCCAGGGAGGCCTGGCCACCAAAGTACAGGTGCTGCTTAAAAACTAGCTTTCACTCTAATACTAAAAGTAGGGACTGGGTTTACATCTATTTTGTCCAGGCTGTTCAAAACTGCAAAGACAGTAGCTTAGCTCCAGTGAAACAGCCCGAGATAGCAAAGATTATCCTGTGATAGAGAAGAGAGGGATGGCCAAAGCCAGAGTTTCTTACTGTACTGGAAATAAACTAGGAAAAAAAACATTCAACAAGTTTAGTAGAAAACGTACAATGAGATCTGCATAGAGAAAATCTGCCTGCAGGTTCTGTAGCTCCTCTGGATCCATCTGCTTCTTGGATGCTGAATCTGAAGACAAGTTGTTACTTCTGGGCTAATATTTTGGATGCTGAAAGGAAGATGATAAAAAAAGATACAAAATAATGCAAACTAGGTTCCCATGAATGTAAAGCAAGGAGGACTGAGGGCGAGATACTGGCTCAGTGCTCAGGAACCCATCCAAAATTATGCCATTGGCGTCAGAGTGAGTGACTATTCCAGTGTGTGCTGCTGTGACTGAGGGCAAAATGCCCCTTTGCCCAGTGTCGATCAAAACTTGCTCCTTTTAAATGTGTGGGGCACTTGTGGGTGCACCCGGCATCCCTGGGGAGCCACCCCATGCCCTGGGGCACCTGCTCTGGGCACAGCAAACTCAGGAGGAATCCCCGTGAGGCCTTTGGAGCCCGTGTTCAGCCCCACCGCTCCACAGCAGTCACTGCCCTCACTGAGGCCAGATTTCCCCTTCCACAGATAACTGTGAGCCAGCAACCTGATTTCTCATCCCTTTCTCAGCTTCCCTTCTGGTTATCTGTGTGATAACCAGACCCAAAGCGAGGGAGCAGAACCAAACAGACTAAGAGAGTGAAATGGCACAGCCAGCACGGCCTCTGGGCAAAAGCTGCTGGAGAGGGGGCGTCTTGGTGCCTCTGCCAGTCTTGAACAATTTACCAGGTGCTTGCTTCATGCCAGAGCTGACGTTCTTGTTCCTCTTATAAATTAGAGTGGAGCTTATTCAGCTCTTGTGAAAATCTATTGACACGTGCTAGAGAGGTTTGCCCCTCAGGACTCCTGAGGAAGCAGATGGAGCACTCTGGCAAGCAAGGAAACGTGCTTATTCCCCAGCTCCTTCCTGTCTGACAGCAGGACGACATCTCTGCCTGTTCTCCCTCTCACCTGGCTTTTATTCAGCCATCGTCCTGCGGGCATGGGAGCTGCCTGCGCAGCGCTGCTCAGCCCTTCAGGAACACGGGAAGCAGGGTGGGAATCTCCTTATGCATCCCTCAGCCCCATCCTCACCTGTGTCCTGCCTATAGACTCTAAAATCTCAGAGGCCCTCCTTGCTGCAAGGGGCTGTGGAAACAGCCTGAATCTTAGTGGTCTCTTATCGTTAGCATCTGGGATCATCTTGCCTACCCACAAGCATTTACTGAGGTCAGTAAAACCCCTCTGACATTTATGTGGTGTGCACGGAAGGAAAGGGGTGGGTAAGGGACTCACATTGGAGGCTAAGTCTCCATTTTATCAGGAGCTTTTTGAAGAGTGCCGTTTGAAGAGTCAGACTAGATTTAGTGAGATGGTTCAGGAGAGATCAGTGGAGCTTTATTTCATCTAGTCCCAACTTTAAGAGCAGGATTGCTTTACCTCAAATTTCTCTCAGGCTGTTTCTCAGCAGAATACGTGTGGATTTTATGCAACTTGCCACCATCTTCTCTTCATAAACCCCTTCCACTGATGTCTCAAAATTTCAGCCTTTGAGGCTGTTTTTTGGCTATATAACACCTCCTCTTTGATCCCTTGGGGTGCACATGGAAGTCTGATGGTTGCAAAAAGCTTCAAAGCATGGGATTAAATAAGCACGAAACCCAGGATTTTCTTTGGCATATAAATAAAAGCTACACAATCTCCAGAGGGACGTTACCACCTGTATTTGGCTGCCAACTGTGAGCGGCACAGCCCTTACCAAATCCCTGTGGCAGCTCACGGTGCGAGGGATAACGCTGCCACATGGGGCCACCGCCGGAGAGGAGCCCCAGCGGGTCCACAGGCAAAAGCTCCTGGCTCAAGCAGGGCAGAGCTCTGCGAAGCTGCTCCCGATAAACCTCCTGCCAACTCTTCTGGCCAAAGGGATGTCACGTCCCGTCATCCGCAGTGTCATCCCGGCCTCCACATCTCGTCGTCGAGGTGCAACAGCTCTGCCTTGGATCCCGACCAGGAAAGGGAGGAGGACGAGGTCCCTACAGTGCAATCACACTTGCTCCTTCTCCCCTGCTCCGAGGCCCAGAGTGCAGGAACTGGGACCTCACATCTAGGTCCTCTGCTCTGGGTGCTCCAAAGGTAACCACTTACTGGGTTCTTTCCAGGGCTGGTAAAAGCCCTTTTAACTACGTGAGTCTTAAAAGATTAATTCATTGCTGAGATCAGACTGCGACTCTCCTGATTCAGGACTGTGTGCCTGGAAGTGCTTGGAAACTTCATCCTGCAGAGCCTACATGGCTGGCAGATGGAGGCAGACAGAGTGGTGATGGCAGGGGTGGAGGCTGCAGCATTTCCTTTCCCGTTTGGTTCCTCAGTCAAACAAATGGCAGCCTAATCACACCCTCCAGACTCCCCCATCTCGCAAGACTGTGGCAGCTACAAGATGTAACATTCATAATTCAATGGTTTGCAGTGTAGCTCAAGGCTCAGCTGGTATTTTTCCAGTGGAATGAGGCAAAAAAAATGTAATTTGGAAGGCTTGGTGGCTGCCCGAGCCCTATTACTTCTTTCTTCAGTTGTACCTGTAAGTTAAGTGTGCAGTTTTGCATTGCCGTTCTTAAGTTATGTTATAGAAACAGCCCAAGAAACCTGACCATGGAGCTTTTAATGATGCAGAAAACAGTGAGCTCCCAGTGCTCACTTGTCCTTCTTGCAGTGCTCTAAGTCCTTCTTGCAATTAGCAATTTGGTACTGGAAAAAAATACCAAAGTGAGAGTCTTGGAAGCTGCAATCCACTAATCATGGAACTGCAAGAGCACATCAGCAGCAAAATAATCCCTCCATCCTGCATCTCTTGCTGCCAGGGAAGCCACAAAGCAACTTTAGGCTTTGGGCCTTACGTATCTTTAGACCAGTCTTTGGATGTGCAGTGAGTAATGCCAGGCTTGCTCCTTTCTTCAGGCTGCCTCTCTTTGAAACCCTGGTTTTGGTCACTGCTTGGACTAGTCTCTGCAGACCTGTAGTCACCTCCTCTTGAGTTTCCATGCTAAAACTGCTTGCTATAGGTGAATGAAATAGCTCCATATGCCTTTTTTCCTACTCTTGTTAGTTGCTACAGTCTTCGAGCTTCTTCTTCTGTATCTATGCATCTATTGATATTGACCGTGCTGTTGTCTACCTTTCATTCACTGTGAGCACATCCATCATACAG
This sequence comes from Rhynchotus rufescens, assembly GCA_032273925.1. NCBI lineage: Eukaryota > Metazoa > Chordata > Aves > Tinamiformes > Tinamidae > Rhynchotus > Rhynchotus rufescens. The sequence continues at coordinate 12,405 of JAVCKT010035742.1, read as the reverse complement.
CTGTGGCAGTCATGCCTCTTCATGTTCCACAGCTGCATCTCACCCCAGCAAGGGCTGCATTCTGCATCTGTGAAAATACAATAGTGATGGACAATTGTAAAAAGTCTGTTGCTGTCTGTAATGGGCTTTATCTTCTGTCCATCAGTGGTATTTCTGCTCCTAAAGAAATTGTTTTCTTTGCCTTGGAAGCCAAAACTTTGCTATTTTTTACTTTTTTTTTATTTTATTTTTTTTTTTGCTTAGCTCAGTAATGGTCGGCTGTTATTGTCCAGGAGGGAGCCCCAGGTGGGATCTAGGGCTGAGACATCAGCTGTTTAAACAAGTGGAACGACTGTCATTAATCTTTGCTTCTGGAGCCCATAACAGGAAAATGGAGCAAGCAGGGAATTGGTTCCCAATAAAAGAAGCGTCCTTCAGCCTTGCACGGTTTCATGTCCAGCCACTAATCAATATATATTGTTCCCATAGATCACAGCAGCAGCAGGTGAGAAATTGCTTGGACTAGAGGCTGGGGTAGAGTGGACTGTGAGGATTTCCCATGCACACTACAGACAGATCAATCTTATAGAATAAGGCTTGAAAGCAAGTATCAGGAAAAAGCAAGAGATGATACCAAGGATGTTTGGAAACAGACCTTTTTTGGTTGGGGGGGCAGGATATTTATGACAGGAAGAAAGTCTGAATCTTGTCATAAGGGTTTTCTTGCACTATAAAAATCAATACAAATACTTTAGAAGATACCTCTTGGCAAAATGATTGGTAGCTGAGAGCTAACTGAAGTGTCACATGCCTGCACTGCTAAAACTCTCCACCTTGTCTTAATGGCTCTTTGTCAGGAGCTCCTCAAGCACGAGCACCCTCTGCTCCACGCAGGGCGCACAGGTCAGTGTTGCTTCTTTGTTCTGACCCCCTCCTTCTTGCCCCTTCCTCCTCTCGGCACTCTCTTTGCCACACCAAGCCTGTATCGGTGAGTATGACTTTTCTCATACAGAAAAATCCCTGAGTGCTGTTTATGCTGAGCCAGCCTCCCCTCTGCACTCTTGAACTGACAGAGCAGTTGCTCCACGTACAATTTGCAGCAGCCCGTGAGAGCAGCCCCACGATCCCAGAGGCGCCTGGGTGGCTCTGCACCTTCACAGCCCAGCCACAGGAATGTCGTCTCCAGAGCACATTTATTTGAGTCTACAGAGCTGTGTTTGCCCTGACTGAGGCACCACACTGGAATTTGACAGCAAGTGGGAAGTTCCCACCATGCTGCTGGTTCACTGTGAACAGGAATCAATACTCTGGAGTTTCAGGGCTACATTTATTTTGACAACAAATAAATCGGATTTTCTTCAGGAACAAAGCAATATTTAATTGGCTGTGGTGCTCAAACTCCGTGCAAGGAATATTATTATAAGGCCCATCAGAATCTTCTGCCTTTCCACTGCTCGACAGCAGTGCACATTAGTTCTAGCATACACTAAATTTAGCATCTCGGAAGGAAAGGTTTAATGGGCTGGGCAGATATACTTTCTCTTAAGAAGAGAGAGAGCCTTCGAGTGGGCCGTGGTGAGGAAGGAGAAGGTTTAATTCCCAGTAGGTAGTACAGCCCCTGCATTTTCAGCTACTGCTCAGGAGAGATTAAAGCAACAGGCATCTGAATTCCCAGAAGGAAGAAAGCACTTCTGGTTATATTACCAAGACAAATACTGCAGTGAAATCAGTTCTGAGAGACAAGAATTGGTCCCGAAAGATTGACTGAGTAAATTTTCAATACAATTCAATTCATATTCTTCTTTGGTACTCTCTGTGTTTTCCCTCCTAAGCAGGTGTAGGCAGCCCCGAGTGGGGCAAGCTCTCTTCTCTGTGATTGATGGTTTAGACTCTTCAATTAAGAACATGCTTGCATGTCTGAGCAAATCCCTGCGATGAAGGGAGCAGAAGGAAGAGCCCTCTGTGTGTGAAGGAGAAAGCCTTATCTTGCGTGTGTGTTAAAGCCTCCTCTCTGCTCTGATTCTGTCATTGTTTGACCAAGGGGGCGAAGCGCCGCCGCAGACTGTCGCTGCCTCCAAGTGTGACACACAGCTCCTCTCCAGCGCCGCGTTCGCACCTCCCTGCCAAGGACATCAGCAAAGGCAGCGAGAGCCGGGAGCTCCGTCGCTGCCTGCGACAGCAGCGACACGGGCGCTGCCCGCACGCCAGGGCCGCGCGCCGCTGCTGCTCCAGCTCCGGAGGCCGCCAAGGGAAGGGCAAAATCTGGGAAGCTGCGCGTCACGACAGGTCTGTGCCATTTGCAGAAGGTGGAAGAGAGAGAGAGATTCGTTCTGCTCTGGCGCTCTGCGATCCAGCTCCCTTCTCCTCCTTGCAAACCCTGGAGATGTTTCATGCTCGCTCAGCCCCTGCTGCCAGTTCGGGAATCCGCATCCCTACCGGCCCCAGCGCTCGGTGCGGCCTGAGCTGCAGCTCCTGCTTTGCTTTTGAGCACTGGCACGTTGGGCACGTGCTGATTCCTCCTTGCACATCTGTTAATAAGCACAGAGATGGGACACCTTGAGCTGCTAGTGCTGCCGCGCTAAACAGAGCATGGCAACTCGAGGCAGGGTTGACATTTCAGCTGGTTTTGCTGAAGAAAAGTCATTCTTTTAGGATAATATACGGTAAACACTCAGGTATCTGCAATTATTAAGTTAACTGAATTTGCTCATTCTATAAAGCGTTACCTGTAACATGTACTTGGCACCTGCTTTTTATAGGATTCAGTAGCTTGAATATTTCTTTTGCCCTTTAAGAAATGAGATTTCAATTGAATCCTTCTATAAATGGCCCTTTATTATGGTCATGAATGATGAGAGTGATTGAAGGAAAGATTTTTTTTGTTTTCACTAATTGATTGCAATTTACACTAAGGAGCATTTCACCTAAACAGCTCTGCAATGAAAAATACTTCTTGTCTGCTAGCTGTGAGGAACAGAGACAGACTTGTGTTGTCATGCTGCTATCAGTTGTATTCTGAATATGGGAGAATTCATGGCCAGTTATTTGCAGGGTCCTGAAACAGCACTGGAAATTAGCTCTACTTTAAGTGTTTGCATCAACAGTGCAACCCATTCAGACACCCCAAGCACACAAATCTCAGGGATCTGCTTTTGCTGGCAATCTAGGTGTAGAGCTGTGGTAGCGGAGCTATGGGGCTGCTGCACTACAGGTGTCAGTTCAGTTAGCTGCTATGTTATCCCCCAGTTATCTAGGGGATGTTCCTACAAAACCTCCTCTCACTAGCTAAATCTGAGCTGTCTTCTGGAGGTGCCTCACTTTCCTTCCCCTGAATAGAGATGTCTTAATATATCTGATCCCTCATTGAAGAATCAGACTTAAACAGCCTGGAGTGGATGGGATGAAGCCAGTTGCTTGCAGCCCATTCACCACTGAGAGCCTTGGAAGCTGCCCTGAGGCAGTCGAAGAGATTGAGCCCATGCAATTTCAGAAGGACTCCTAAAGCAGGCAGCATCTATCATGCTGGATCCACAATTTAGGAAGCTGAAAATGTTCCATTTAGACAAATACTATTGCTGGGTCAGAAGTGACTTAACTCTCCTGTATTAAGTACAGAAGCCAATCCAGTGAGCAGTCCTTTGTATTGGCTTGTGGCATTCGGGGCAGCGAGGTGTTTTAATCAGCAGAGGTTATCGTGGGATACAGGCC
>JAVCKT010035740.1:0-18924 GCA_032273925.1 Rhynchotus rufescens | reverse complement strand
TGTTTGTTGCAATATAAAATTTATTTTGGATGAAGCAGCATTTAAAGAATAAGAAATCATGATTTTAATGAATTCACGATGGGTTTTGTTAATCTAGAGCTGGGCAGTGCATTTTATGCAGTGAAAGCTTCCTAGTGCCTGCTAGACCTTGCTGCTGTTAGACCTTTGCCACTGGGCTTCCTGAAGCGCCTCTTGTGCAGCCAGTAAGCCCCTTTCCAGTCCTGACTTGACCAGTTCACATCTGTGCTAAGGAATAATGAAAATGTTTTAGTGAAGACAGACTGGTCTTTCTGAAGCCTTGGGGACCTGAAGCTCTTCAGTTCCTGGTAGGATCCTGGCATTCAGTTCGAGGCATTTATAAAATCGCACTTTGAAGTCCTTGTTCTAGGAACTGATTCAACTCATGTCTTTTTGAAGGCAAAAAGAAGAAAGGTGGTTTGTTTTGTTCTTGGCCTAAGTGAAATTTATAATGTTATGCTCTTTAGGATAGTAATGGAAAGACATGACAATAAATGAGGAGGGTGTGATTGGCTCTGCTGAAGAAAAGGGGAGAGGGTGTCAGGCAGCTATGGCACCAGAGAAGGGATCAGAGGGTAAAATTCCCCAAAAAACACCCCGATGCAGGAGAAGGAGCGCTTCCCCCTCCTGTCCATCTGCACCAGATAGATCAAAGGCCACTCTAAGCGTGAGCTTGGTGAGATTTCCAGTTGGCAGTCCTGCCTGTTTGGGTAATGAGGTGTCACTAGAGAAGATCACAGGCTGTAACTACAAATGAGAGGCGCCTGCCGGGCGTTGTTGAGCTCGGCTTTGGACGGCGGCCTCTCCCGAATCCTTTATGCTGTGAAATTCTTAATGTGATTAACCTTAACTATCTCGTTAATATTATATTGGATTTGTGAAGGGTGATGTGCAATCTCTGCTGCGCTTTCTCTGTTAAGCTGATAGATGGAATTGATAGTGGGCAAAAGAAAGCCCTTTGAGCCGGATCCCACCTGCACGCGGAGCACAATAGTCTCCTGTCAGAAGCCTTCATGACTTAAAGCACAAAGGAATAATAGTGAATAGATGTAGATTGTAGCTGCTATATGGAATGTTTTCAACACTAGAGTTGAAAGTGATGAAAGTTTAGAAGTTTTGAACAGTTTATCACTTTATATAGTCTTATACATCACATATATAGTCTTATACATCACTACTTGTACAATGAGAGATTTAATGAACACTACCTATCTACTGGCATTTAGTCAAATGGGCCATGTATTAATCCTACTTTAAGTTTGAGTCACCATTGGATGTAAATACTGCTTTAATTTCCTGACATCTCATTTAAATAACAGAAATACTGGGTTTGCTACTTCCCCTGAATAAATCCCTGGGCCATCCTTGGTCAGTTCCAAATGAAACCTCCTCCTTTGCATTCCTTCTCATATATTTACACTGATGTGATGAGCACAGGGAAAATGCTAACACTCAGATACTTCACATCACAGTTGGAAAATCTCAGTATCTTACTTTTTTCCTCAAACTATGTGTGTGTGGAAACTGAGGTATTAAGGTGCCTATTTCACCTATGTACAAACATTCTTAGGCAGGAGGAGAGCCTGACGGTCCTGTCCCTCTCTTCTGCAGTATATCTACTAAACCAGCTAATTCCCATCTTATTTCACCATTTTATTGACATATTTCTATTTCATACTCAAACTTCCCCTGTTGTTTGAGGTGCACAAGCTCTTAAGACCAACTTACTCTAAGGAATATGCCAGTTCTGATTGGATTGAATTATTTCACTGGAAATGATTCTCAGGATATGCTTAAATTTTATTTTGCATGGTTTCTCTAGTAGAATGACCTGACTTTGTGTTTCAGCATGATATTACTAACTGAGGTGTTAGGAAAAGACATAAGGCTGTGAATGTTATGCAAAGCTTGTGATGCAGAGGCTTTCTGCTGGAAAATAGATGCTTGTTCTGCAGCTAACTGATCAAAGAGTTCTCCCCGTGGCTGCTACCATCCCATCTGGCAGTAAATATTACTCAGGCAAAACATTTGAGCTTCTTATTTAACCAGCCAAATGCTGACACCTAGGAATGAAACTACTTTTGAAAGTATCCTTCGTCTTTTTCACTTGGATTTGAAGGAATGATAACTTGGTTTTCTGGAGCTCATCCTTCCCTGGTTCGCTCTGTATGTCTGCGTGAGAGTGCAACTTTCATTGGTTAATGGGATTCTTCCCATTTTTTTGTATTTTACTCTGCGACTGGTATCTATTTACCTTTTTGTTACCTTTTTTCCTAATTCCCAACACAATGCCATGTCTTTATGTAGCTCATGATCCTTTGTCCAAGCTTGTGAACTTATTCTGATAGCCAGAAAACTTCTGCTTTTCAGTAAATCCTTGGCTAAATATTAGGAATTTCATAAGGTTTTGAATAATACTGATGCTTAAAATTCTGCACACAGTAAAAGCTCAATCCTTGATGGTACAGCTGCATTTGTCTTGATAGAAGTTTTATTGATAGCCTAATAATTCCCTTTCTCACCTGTTTTTATTTTTCCTTTAACCTGTTACATATGAGGGAACTAACTAAGCATCGGGAATGAAGTTTTTAATTTGGTTCTGGTCAGTTTTTACATTGCCCCGTGCTCACGAGTGCCTGTTTGTAGCAGTTAATCGGTGACAAGTCGTCCATGGTGGGCAGCAGCAAAACCCAATTTACAGACACATTGGCTTTAATTTAAAGAATCCTTGTGCTTCAGTGGCCACATTGATCTGCTACTTTCATGTACAACAACATATGAACAAACTTAATTATCTCCTTGCAGATTGCTTTAGTAGCTTGGAAAATACAGTACTTCATAACCAATAGTTAAGGAGGAAGCACCAGCCCAGCAATATTGTTTCTAAAGTATAGCTGCAAGTAAATAAATTACCTAGTTCAGTGTGCTAATTGGTATTCATATATTTATTCTCAATAGTGCCTTGACTCAAATACTGGGTTTCAGTGACTGTTCGAGAGGCCACACTGCTAATACTGCTTTGGAAGGTGTCCTCTGATCTTGTATTGAGATCAGAATCCAAACTGCAGAGAGGTTGAGAAGGGAAAGGAGAAAAGAAGCAAAAGCTGCCAAAGTAGACAGATTGTGAGCTTTGACTTGAGCTGTTATTTTCACATCATGGTTTACACAAGTCTTTTAAAAAATCAGTGCAAGACTTTCTGAAATTGGTCCACCTACCTGGAAATGAAAATGCATACCTAATCTGGGGATGCTAATTTTGAACTCCTGGCTCTAATCCACAGCCAGATGTTAGGAGATACCATCCTGAGAAAATGGCTTTGGTGCTTTCATGCTATCTGCAGCTTTTAATGTGAATACCTTTTCTTTTTTTTTTCTATTTTTTCTTTTTAATATTCTGAAGGCACTACAGATTCTTGTCTGAGATAGTCTGCCTAATTAATAGGTGATTCCTTACTATTATGTGGTTCTGGTGTTTGTCACTATAGTTTTTCATTAGCAATGGCAATCAGCTCATTTGGATTTTAAAGCATTGGCAATATCATGACTGTCTCCGAGAAGCTTCCTAGTAATTCCTCTCCTGGTTTCAGAACTCATATGGCTCTGAATTCTTTCCAAAGCAGCAGGATATATTGCACTGACCTTAATACAGTAAATCAGGACCTACATTTAATGAAATTTTTTTAGGATACGTAACTACATTAAAATAAATGATACAGGTACCTTTAGGTACATAATCTAATTATTGTAATTTTCCATTCACTCTGTTATCTCTGCTTCCTAGCCAGAGTAATGATCTGTGTTATCACTAAAGTGCCTCCTCTAAATCTTTTGAAATGTCAGAAGAGAACTAATATTTACATCAGAATAATAACTACAATTACTTACCCACTTTCCAATTCATTTGGAGTCAATTATTCTCTAGTACTAAGAGAAATGGAGCCTTACTGTAGTACTGGAATGAGTTTAATTAATCCTTTTTCATATACAGCAGGCTGATAAATGAAATTCAGCCTCTAATTTAAGAGCTCGGGGACATAGTATGATATTAAGGGTGCTTTGAGTGACTGACAGTTTAATTTATTGCAAAGCAACATTCTGTCTTACCTTAGAGTTCACTCCAGTTTTGCAAGTAATGATTTCAACTGGGGAGAGGATCAAAATTCTATGAAGACTTTCCAAAAAGCATTTTTATGGATGCTTTTGCATTAGTGATCAGTTACTACTCACTCAGAATCCCTTGTTTTGCAAAAATAATTAATAAAGATTGTAATGTATAATACTAGAAATGACGAAATAGCCCTGAAGAGTTTGTAGGAGATGGAGAATATGATATATTTGTCTAGTAGAATTTCCCACAAGTTGATATCATATTTTCATCAGGAAAGGAGAAAGGGTAATTGGATTTAAATGTCAAGATGTTCCTCATGTAGGTTTGAAGTCACACATCTATTTTCTCAGCTACTCTCTTTGCTTGTGATTATGAAAACTGCACCCACTTGTCACTGAGAATGGCAATAAGGAATTTTCTAAGACTAAGTTAAAAACTGAATCATGACCTGAAGGTTTCGCACAAGCAACACAGCATTGCTGGTACAGATGAAAATAGATTATTCCCTTGGGTTCAGTAGGCAGTAAGTGAAATAGTGATTCTACTGAGAGGCAATGCAGGAAAGAGATTAATCCATCCATCCACATATTCATAATTCAGTAAAATATAGAAAGGAAGTTAAAGAAATTAAGATGTGACCTAGTAGAAGAAAACACTGGGAGACAGGAAAATTAACCAATGTTTTTCTCAGTATTTAGAAGCAAATGAAATGAAATGCTCTTAGAAGCTTGTTTATTTCCACAGATATTCCCAAGTGGTTTCACTTGTGGATATGTTTAAAATAGTAAGCAAGATAACCCTGAATGACAGACCTGTGTAGATGACTTGCAACGCAGTCGCACTGGCAGAAGGTTTGTTTCCCCAAATAGCCAGTTTTCTTCCCAACTAGAGGCAGGGTTTAGCTCCCTCTTTGTGTTTTGCACGGTTGCCTTGTTAAGTTGGGAGTGGGATTTTCAGAAAACTGAAGTGTGCACCTAACTGTGCTTTGTATTTTGAGACGTTCTTCATAAATGATAAATGCATAGACCTTTGACTTGAAACCCCCTGAAGCTAGAGGAAATCTAGTCTCAGACTTTGTTTTGTATCAAATATTTTAAATAAAAAGCTGCAGCTTGCAGAGGCTGTTCAGTTTTTAATTTCTGAAGAAATTAAGAATTTAATTGCTGAAGAAAAAAATTATGTCAAGGCAAGCGTGATAACTTTTATTCAGGGGAGAAACTTGCTATGTTATTCTGCAATAGTTTGGTCCATGGGTGCAGCTTGGAGGCAGTGAGCAGCAGGGTGGGCATCGAGGTCCCCTGAGCTCTGTCTCAACAACAGGGGAATGAATACAGAATTGGAAATTCTGTATATATATAATTGGATATCTGGTTTGAATTTTGTGGTTTAGGTTGTTGCCCGAGTAGTCAGAATTTGCTCCCTTGCCCCCGCTGCCCTCCTGCCACTTTGGGGTTTTAAGGGCTGCTCCAGCCCAGCTTTCCTAATTCACTTTACTCCATGTCCTTAAGCAGAGGTAGCCAAGGCAGCAAGCCTCGTTACTGCCTCCTTCCAAGTGATTTGTAGGATTGATTACATTCCCTTTGCTCTTAATATATTTTCAGCTTATGATAGGCTATTTCCTTGGAAATACCTTAAACAGAGGAGGAATCTAGCTTGCAGTATTTAGCATATCACAGTTGATTTATCCTCTGCATCTGTGACAATAAAGTGCAATCCAGTTATTTATTTCTAAATAAATGTAATTGTGGGGGTAGATTTATGGAGATATATAGTTACATCAGTTATAATATATTTTGGGTTTGATGGATGATGCTGAAAGCTGGGGCACTGCGAATAAAGAAATTAAAATTATTTCTTGCTTTAAGTGTGGATCACTAGGATACTTAATCTCTCATTAAGAAACAGAATTCAAGTCTACAGATGAAAAATCCTATGAATCAAAATCCTATAAATGTGTTTCTGAACCGTTTATGTAAATATTATGGTGGACATCCAGCTTCCTTTAGCAACAGTAAAATTACCATCATTGAATAATGGAATACTGAGATAACAGAATACTAAGTTTCCTTATCTACATGTGCCAATTATGTGCTGTATTTTAGTCAAGTCTCCCACCCCTAAGTAGCTGCAAGATAGAACCTAGCTTCGTGTGAGGGTAGGTGTTCTCCTTTATAAACAACTGTCCAGCATCAGGAAGGTTTGGAATATTTTTCCATTTGCTTCACAATAAATCCCTTTGAAGAAGGGGGCTTCCAGCTCCACATGCCCAGGCTGGGGTGGCTTCCCGTGCTCTCCTTTCCAGCTCAGCTGCTGTAGCTGCCTTTGCACATGTTCCATGTCAAGGCAATTTGGAACTGAACTGAATTGCAGAAAAATCCATATTGAGCTTCAGGGGCTACTGGAGGAGGCGAAAAGCCTGCACCGTGACTGAGAGGAAGAGCAGTAACACATGAAGCTTTTGGAATTCGATTGCACTTAGTTGTGTATTTGTACTCTTCCTGGGCAATATATTTAAGATTCTGGAATTTATGATGTTTCCAATGGTGTGTTGCAGAGTTTTGAAACAGACTTGTGTTAAAACTATTGTTTTTCTCGAAGTTTTGCTTCGATTTTCTCGAAGATTTGCTTCCTAGTGGGGAATTTATGCCATTTTGCCGCTGTGTCACCTCTGCCAGGGAAGCCTTGTAGCCCTAAGGCTCAAGAGAACTTGGGCTTGGTTTTGGAATGAACTGAGGTTTGGGGTTCATATCCTATTTATATCCCAGTATTTTAATTGGATAAGTTTTCTCTCTATGTAGTAAACAATGGCCTTTCATCTCTCGTCTGTATGGAGCAATATATTTAGAAGTTAAGTGTAAATCTTCTTAGCAAATAAATTGCATATGTTTGCCAGATGATATATCTCTTTTAGTATGAACAAATATTTTTACTTTAATGGGAAGACAAATTCCGCAGCATCTTTTGTTCCTTTTTTTTTCTCTCAGAGTTAGGTACTTTGGCATGGTGATAATATATAGCTAGAATACTGTATTATGAAAACTCTAAATATATAGTGTGGTAAGTCTATTATGTGAAAGTGCACTTAACTAAAAAAAACTCATCTGATGCCTTGTTTCTCATTCTCTTTGAGCATATATTCTTTCTTGCATCTTTTTTTCTGTTTTTTCTTCCTCAGAGGAAAAATGTTTGTGCATTCAGCTGATTTTTTTTCTAGACCTCTCAACAATCAATAAAAGTAATTTGCCTAGATCCAGAAGCGTGTGCATTGTAAAATGGCCTAAAATGTTATGCCCCCTGTTTTCCCCTCCAGTTGCATTATAATATGATCTGCATGTCAGCTGAATAAAATGACTTGCTAAACATACTGACTCTAACTCTGCTAGGAATTAGAAAGAATTAGCAAGAAGAAAATGACTCTATTAATTTTACAGATAAATACATAACACAGGCAATAAAGTCACATTAATTATACCAAGTGTAGATATTTAGTTCTCTACAAACAACCTTTAATTTTTTATTATTAATACCCTTATGATGTATTATTTCAAAGGACATAGCACCCCAACTGCCAGGCTTTTGCTCTAAGGCATTTGTTCAAGGCTTATGGAGAAGTTTTGTGCACTCTGCAGGTATCTGCTGGCCGAGGACCTTGCTCAAAAGGAATCTTCACCACACTGTCATATGGGACTATAGTCTGCTGGTTATTAAGCCAGCTGCTCACATATGTGCTTGCAGAAGAGGGCATGTTTGAGATGTAACATCATTTGCCATAAACAGTTGAATAATGTCATCTACACGCATGAATGTTTTATCTTTCAGATGTATGCTGGTTAAGGCATTAATGTTAAGATGGAAAGATTTGACCCCACCAGCCTCCCTAGAGGAACCCCTACAGATGCTGGGAGTAGATCTGACAGGAAGGTCTGCAGTGAGACGCTTTGAAAATTAAGTCAAAGAGGGAAAGAGAGACAGGACGAAGGAAAACATCAGGGCTGTGCATTAGGATTTGGAGAGTGCGTGGAGCAACTGTGGCAAAAGCTCCTCTCAACAAAGCCTGACACAAAGCTGCAGAATGACCTTTCCCCAGAGCAGCGTGGGTGTGATCAGTGAATTCGAGAAGAGCTGAGGTGCCGCGCGGGAGCTTAATGAGCTTCATGCAAAGGGCAAGCATGAAATTAGAGATGAATTAGTTTGTAGAGGGTTAGGTATTTGTCAGCTTGTTCAGGAAGGATGTTTTCAATTATTTTCCACCTAACAGTGGAAACTTCAGATTAGTCAACAATTTCAGAAATCAAAAGCCTAGAGCAGATTGGAAAAGATGTAAAATCTTCTATATTCAGCTGAGATTGCTGCTATGAAGAGAGGGAGGTAATGAAAGAATGAATGGCCTCGGTAGAGGCTCTGGGTGTATGAAGAAAGGCAACAAGTGAGATTTTTAGAGCAGATATTTTTTGAGTGGCTAAATCGCATTAAATGCAGTTTCTGCTTGAAAGGATGAAGTGAAAACTGGTTGATTTCTGAAAACTGGTATATATGGTATATTAGAAACCTTCTATTTATTTTAGCTTTTACTGTCAGAAAGAATCTGCGAAGAGACTCTGTCCAGGTGAAAAGGAATAAAGAATGAGAAAAGTGGTTTAAGTTTTTCAATTTCATAGATGCCTTGGAAATCCTACGGAAGCCTAACTGTAGCACTGGCACGACACAGGTCCTGGCTGAAGGGACACGGTAATTGCTGCGGGAGCGGGTGAGCGCCCAGCTGCAGGTGGGCAGAGCGGCCGCGATGGGGCTCGGAGCGCCGTCCTTGCCAAGTCACTTGTGATCGGAGCTCCCGGTAATAGGAATTTCAAATACGGGATTAGAGATGCCGGGAGTAACTCGAAATTGGAAATGAGGTTGGCCAAGTTGCTGAAAGCAGAGTCGGGAGCAGCAGCCACCTCCAAAATCACGTGTGCCAAAATGATTGTGTGTCTTACAGGCAAACAGGAGCTGGCTTTTTTGATGTGCTACCTGTAGTCCTCTGGGCAGTTGGCAAGCCTGCCACCTTATAAGTAAAACTAAAAGAGGAGATAAGCAGCTATTTGCTGATAGCAGGATACCTGCACAGATAGTTTGTCCTTTCAGAATCTGTGAAACAATCAGTGTGAGGATTGCAAGGTGTGTGTGTCCTCTTCTAAAGAGGAGATGACAGTAGATCCTAGTGGAAGGGTTATCAGGTGGCCATTGCTCGTGCTGTTCCTGGGAGGTCAGCCTTGCTGTAAGCTGTTCCTTGCTGGGGGTACTGGGGGTGCCTGAGAAACCAGCACGTGGCAGGAGCTGGGTGAGGTACCACAAACACTGGAGCCTACAGAGTTATCACACAACAGCACAAAGGTGCTGCTTTTGGCCCATAAATATGTGTTAGCATAAGCCATTGTGTAGGGATGAAAAGTGCTCAGGGCTAGAGATGGGAGGAGGAAGCGGCTGGTCAGCTGGAAGGGGAGGCTGGGGAATCCTTGGACAGCTGCCCATCCCTACCACTTGTAAACGGAGGGGAAAACTGATCTTAGCACCTGGGGAGTGCCATTCTGTGCCACTGGGCAATTACAGCTTGATTTCTCCTACTTATCTGTGTTGAGCTCCACTGTTCTCTGCATTCTCTCAGTCAGGTCATCGTTTTTTATGACTTTACAATGCTGAATTACTAATCCATTTTCTTTCTATTGAAATGGTGCCCCAAATTTTAAAAACCTGAGTCAATCCTGTCCCTTTTTCTTTTCCAATGCCCGAATCCCCGGCAAAAGCATTTGTTCTTTCAATGCCTGTTTGTGCTGGGATGATCTATCACACCACTCTGTGCAGAAGTGAGGGGTTTCTTTTGCTTCTTGTCGGGGTATCAGAGCTGCAAAATCTCTTATATTATAGCAGGTTATATATATTTTTTTTGTCTGTGTGGTCCTAGAGGTATCCTACCCATTTTCAAAATCTATTATGAGCCTACTTTATGTTAATTTTCCATTGAATTACTATGCCTTGAGCTAGTAGCTTTAGGAAGGTGCACAGACTTCAGCATTGGATAAAAACCTATTCAGTCGGCTTTGACATCAGCTCCTCAGGCTGCCCAATGTTCATTTATTTTTAAGCTGCACTTTCCTCTGTATTTGTATTGGCAGACAATGGTGTGAACACAAAGGAATATCAGAGGCAGGTAGTGATCAAAGTGGCCAGCTAACACCTCGGGAGAAAAGCAAAGGCTTGGTTTGAAAAGTGCCCAAGTTAAAATGATGGAACCAGGTGCTGTGGTTTGAAACGCACTTGCGTCTGTACTGCAAAAACTGCAAAACTGCTGTTTGCTTTTCCTTTCATCAAGTAGCTGAAAGTTAAAATCAAAGATGAGAAATTAATTTTGTGTTTTTACCTGAGCTATATATGGTTCCCCTGGAAGTCTCTCATATTAAAGTATGTCTAGTATTAGTATAGTATTTCTATTTGTTTTGTATGTGGCTAAAATAAAAATTCATCTCAAAGTATGTAGCTCATGGTTAGTAATTATCATGTTAATATCATAAGGTTTTTTTGGAGTTCATTTCCCACTATATGAGCATTTTTCTTTTTTCCTTGTTTTTGACTTAAGTTTATTAAAAACCCTAATGGAATAGCGCTTACTCAATGGACAGATTTGTTGTATTAAAATTGCACTGATGCAGTGAAAGAGATTAATTAAGCTCCTGCGGTGGCAACTGCTGCATCCTCTGCCATTTGCAGTCGGGGTGTCCCTTGTGCGGGTGACAGAGCTGTCACCGCTGTCTGGCTCGAAGCCGCGTGAGGGACCTTGGTTATTCCTGTGCCCTTTGCCTGAGATGATATGGAAACCTGTCTTTGCTGCAAGGCAGATGCTGAAAAAAGTCATCATTTGCTCTTTTAAAACTTGCTTTTCAAAAAGAAAGAAGCTGCCTGTGACAGCCCCAAGTCTTGTGGATAGCAGCCTAGATAACCTTATAGATCCTTTCTTGCTCTAATTTCAACACATCTTTGATAACGAGAAATTTTCATTGACTTGTGTGATAGATCATACTTTTATATTATTTGTCACCAAATGATCTTCTAGACAATAAAAAAAATCCACTCCTACAATGAACAGAAGATTAACTGACTAAAGCACCACTGATGTTCATCACAGATGCATTCACTTCCCTTTAGACCTTGCCTGAGATGCTACCTGTGTTCTGGTTCCAGCCATTGGGGTAGAGCAAATGTGATTGCTAAACCCTACAAGCCTTGAAGGCTATGAGAGTTTGGTTAAAGGCCACTTCAGAAAGTTGCCTTTACTCAAAAGATTCAATTTTTGATTCAAAGATGCAAAATTTTCCTTTTCAAACTGGAATCGATGCTCGGGGTTATTCTGCACGGGAGCCTCTGCGTGGGTGCAGTCTCTTAAGACTGACCACAAGTCTTCCACCTACTTGTGTAGCAATGAATTTCCTCAAAGTGAATGATGAACAGGAAGGTCTCTGGTTTGTGAATATGAAACTTCAGAGAAAAAGCAATAAAGCAATTTGCAAGAGAAAAATCCTTCCCTTCCAGCTTCATATTCAGCATCACACCTCCAGGCGCAAGGTGGATGTAGCTGCCCATAAATTCCTACAAGCAGAGGTCAGAGGGTTAAAGCACTGCAGTGTAAACTGCAGCTTTGGTGCCAGCTGAACTGCTTCCAGAGCCAATCCTTCAGGATCTCCCTGAAGCTTTGGAAAGGCTGATGAATATACAAGGTGAAAGGTGTGTGAAATAGTCAAAACGAAATGAAATACAACAGCAAATTTTATTTATTTTCCTGAATGCTGAATTTTTGGCAGTGGGTCTGCTGTGTGTATTTTATTAATGTGAGGAAATATAGACTGAAAAATGAGTCTGGTGAAACCAGATAAACTGTAGATGTCTTTCTCAAATAATGATTTTATACCCAGTCATGGTATATACTTTTCAACACAAAAAAAAGGCCCTTTGCTGGAGTTGTAATAAAGTAAAAGCATAGATTTCTGAAGCCCTAAATCTGGGGAGGAAACAAAATAATCCACTCTGGATCTAGCCTGGATTCTCTGAAAGGACCAGGATCTGGTGCCCTAACTTAAACCGATCTTCTCCTTGATGAGTAGTCTAGTCGACTGCAATGACCTGTAATGTGGTACTCAGTGCAATAAGGGCGCTGCCATCCAGATTGTTGCTAAAAGGAGGCATGGGAAGAAAAGAAAATGGGGAGTTCTGTTTAGTAAGTCTGAGAAACTTCATTTGCACCCAGAATTGCTTGTCCCAAGAAAATGAGGTTCCTTGGAAAGCAGCGCAGTGTTTTTCCCACAGAGACCTCTCAAGGCGGCTGTTGTGGTAGAGCCCCCAAGGCAGGGAGCCTTCCCCAAGCCCCGCGGCACGAGCAGTCCCGCTGGGATTTGGCCCTAAGGAGCACCAGTCTCCGTGCAGAATGCCCGAAGCGGCGCTGCAGGAACTGCGTGTCTGCTGCCAACGATGGAGCAAATGGTTTTCCCATCTTTTGGACTGTAAGTGTTCTAACATGTTATGAGCATCAAGTGCAAAAAACCTTCAGTTAGTATTTGGAGCCTATTAGCCACCAGAGACTCAAAGCCATTACTGTTAAAAGCATTAATTCTCTCATTAATTGATTCTCTCATCCTGATTAAAAACAATTTACAGTTCTATATAGGGCTGCAATTGCCTATGACCTGAGACAGTCCTTCTGGCTTGTCTGAGTCAAACTTCTGGCTTTTTATGTTCTGTACTGTGATGACCGAAATATTTCGAGGCTGTGTTTTTTGGTCCCAGAAATGCCATTTTCCACTGGGGAGCCTCCACATCCCTGTGCAGCAGGCTGGGCACTTGGTATTTTCTAATCCTCTTTTAAGGTTAAGCATAGTTGTTCATGGTAGAAGATATTTACTTACCCTTGCTAGGAAAGGCAGCTTGTCAGATGTGCAGGGAAGGGAGCCCTGCAGGGTAGCGACAAGCGAGGTTATGAGTTGGAGCAGGTTTGTTTACAGTAATAAAAGTTGTATCAATGACTGTCCTTAACCCACTTGTCTCCGTTAGCTCAACTTTCCTCCAGCACTTGGCCGTGCTGCTTGGGAGGCTTCCTAGTCAGCTACTGTGGGTGGTTATTTTTGTAGCCAGAGCTGTCAACAATTTATTGAGCTGTCAGAACGATTCTGCAGTGTACGTGTCCCTGTTTAACTGCAGTAAGTCAGGACACTTCCCTATAGTACTATAATACGTCCCTATAATATATTAGGACCTATCCCCATGATGCTAAATGTAGTGTGTGAATATTTATCATGAGCATAACTCATGCATCAATTTTCCATCAGAGCTTGAGCTTTTCAAGGCAGGGTGGTCAGTGCAGGAGGGAAGGCCACCACGTGGCCCATGATATTTTGGTGCCATTCAGACATATATGCAGTGGTCTCAGTGCCTTTAGTGAAAAAACACAATCCACTATTGAGTTATTCTAGATACAAATTCTAAGATACCCTTTAAAGCAGCAGTCTCCTAAGAAAGGGAGAAAATTGGTGTGCCAGGCTCGGGTGCAGGAAGCAGCTGGCACGGGATTTTGGGGGGCTCGCCCTGGGGCTCTGCCTGGTGTGTGAGTCTGGGAGGGAGCGTGGCCGGTGCCGTGGACATCCCGTCCTGTATATACTTATCCCATATATATTTTTAGATATATAAATATATATGGTGTATATATATCTTATATATTATATAATATAAATATATCCTGTATATATTTATCCCATATATATTTATTCCCATATTCCATAAAAGGAACTGAGTCATCTATTCCTGTTTTTTTCCAGGAATTTCCTGTGTGATGCAAAGTTACTGCTTTTCACTTTAACCTGTCTGAAACCTATCTGGACAAGGTACAGCACTCTCCAGTGCTGCAGAAACGTATTGCCAGCCTCAGCACAGGTATCATCCAATGCACTCATAAACTGCAGGCAGCAGCGGAGCCGCCCTCCAAGGCTCTCCAGGCAGCTCCCAGAAAGCAGGAGCTGCTTTCAAAGACATCCCAAGGTTGCTCCTGCCAGCACCGCTGGACAGGCTTCCACCCAGTTCACCGAGTGCTTTGAATTCCATGGATGGAAACCACTTAAATGCAGGAGAGCCAGAAGCAGGTCGCAACAGCCCTAGCAGCTTATTCCAACATTGACTTAGTTTTAGCTGTTCACACATTGTGCCTGAAGACAACAGTAGTTCATGCCTCCCTAAAGTTCACGTGCGGGAGATGCACTTTGTGCAGGTGGCATTTAAAGCAGCAGTGCTGTGATAGGGTCTGTCAGGCTTCATTTGGAAAGTGCATGTGGCTTTTCATTAGAGAATGCAGCTCTCAGGAAACACATTGCATGGTTATTGGAAAGGAGTTACTTCCCATGTCAGCTCTTGAGTGTTAAGCCAAGTGACAGACTAAAAGCATTCAAAGCAGCTCATGCTTAATTCCTTCTGCCAGTAACAGCTTCTTCATTACAGGGCAAAGGAGGGAAGGAAATCAGAAGAAAGCCTAATATAATAACCTATACATTTGCAAGCTTGCTTTCTGCCATGTATAATTGCAGTTAGCAGTTTTCATTTGTAATCCAGTAATTCTTAGTTTTGTTTGATAGGAGCAGGGGGAATTCTGACCAAGGCTTTGGTCTTATACATATTGGCCCAATTTTTAAAGGGTGCCTTGGAGCTCAGTTGTTGTAATGGGTTTGCCCTTGTGCTTGCAGATAGCTGGACATGTTTCCTTGGGAAGTGTGTGTGGGAGGATGGTGTTCTCAAGAAGTACCCCGAAACCTCAGGGTGACACCGAGGGTTGCAGGACTCGTTTATTGAGTTGTCTGTCTTGGCAGACTCTGAACTTGCTGGAAATTCTCTGCTACTTCCAATTACAGCTTATGTCCAGTATTTCTGACTGACAGAAAACGGTGAGAATTGTAACTCATTTTTCTACCTTTTCATTACTTTTGAGAATAGAAAAGTTCAAAGCTCTGAACGAGTTCTAACTGGACTTGTGTCTTCCTTGGAAATTCATGAAAAAAATGCATGATTTTAAATTGGAAATCTGCAGAGTGAGGCCTGTGCTCCTGGCGCAGCTCAGGTGGGTTTCTGACCTCTGAGATAAGTAGGAGCAGCTTTGCTTTGAGTGTCTGGGGACCAGCAGGGCCTTCTCAGCAGATGGGGACCGCTTGTGTGCGGGGTCCTATGCATCATGCTCTCCTTGGCACGCTGTTCACTGCGCCATGAGTATTTCTCCAGAGAGGGAAAATGTTCCGTCATCTAGAAAAGTCAAACCCTCAGGCTTGGGGCAACCTGAATTTAGAAAAATTGTGCTTTCTGTTTTGGTTTAGATTAAAAAAAATATGTCTGTGTAAGTATCAGATAAAGTGTATGCAAGAGAAAATAAAAATATCCTATTAGATATCTACATGACAATGTGCAAACTCAGATTTGTTTGGAAGAAGACACCTAACTGCACATGCACTGCTTTCATGCAAGGATGTTTTAAAGAAAAACAAACAATCAAAACAGGGTCAGGAGAGATTTTTTTCCAATAGTCTTTTTTTTAACCATGAGGCTCATGATACAAACTGAAACGTATAAATTTCATCTTTTTTCTTAATTTCATAAATACTTGTTTTTAATTTCTGTGTTTCTGGTACCTTTTAAAGCAGTCGTATGTCACACCCAAAACAAATTTCAGAAGTTGTGAGTATTAGAGGGTTTTGGGGGGACATTTAGAGAATTTTCATTTTCTGTGTGTGATTTATGAATATTTAAGAGTAAGGACCCTCATCTGCAGGGGACACTGATTGTGGTATGTAGAGGAAGACTTGGAAGTGCTGCCTCTTGGGCAGACTGGACATAACAAATCAGATTTACAGACAGGAGTTGGATTTCCCAAAGCCCTAAATATTTTTTTTTAAGTGCCATTGACTTGAAAGTCAATTAGATATTTTGGGAATCTGGTCCACAGTCTTTTATTTCTTAATATGTAAAGTCCTTTGCAGAAAAGGCGAGCAAAAGCTGCAGCTTCAGACTGCACACACCAAATTCAGTGTTTACACAAACTGAGTTTTGTGCAGAGTCCTTTGTGCTTGTGCTCTAGGCTTCCCACCGAGGGCTCAGGAAAGGGCTCTTGCAGCAGGATGAAGATCTTGAGGGTAAACTTAGAAAATTTAGACCTCTGGAGTTTCACTGAAGATATGGAGATTTGGTCAATAAGCCATGTCTTATATTTATAGATGGCAGATATTCTTGTACTGCTCTCGAGGACTAAAACTGCATTCCCTTTGGTGGCTGCTCATTTTGTCTCTTTATAGACAGCCAATTTATTTCATTAGGAAATTATACTTTGTATGTAGCCAAGGAAGAAAGGGGCGGATCAGAAAGCTGAATCATTTCCATTGGATTCACAGGAAGACAAAGGACAGTGAAAGCTGTAGAAGAGGCTTAATGTGAAGACAGAGTTGTTTTCCTTGGGCAATGAGAGTGTTAGAAAGCAAGCTTGCCTTGGAGTCTGTAATGCCAGAGACAATATTTATAGCTCTATCATGGCACTGTGGTTTGTACTCAGTCTCATGTTACATGTACAGGAAAAAGATGTACTGGTGCTGGATGCTTAAATTCTTATTGTACTAAATTTTTCTCTTTTTAAAAAACTCCAGTATTTTCTTTAACAATATCTAGATTCACTATGTTTTGCGCTTTCAACTTATTGTCACAGTGTTTTTTCTTTTTTTCACCCTCTTTGGCTGTGCCTGATAATACACATTTGCCATAGGTATTTGCAGGTATAGGCATGTGAAGTTTTGCATGGGGGCAGTGTGCAAGCTAGCAAGGAATTTTTCTGGAAGAGATTCTGAAGTTATTCCCCTTCCAGCCAAGCAGACCTTTTAAAAACCCCTTAGTTTATTTTTTTTTCTTTTGAATTGGTGGTAAAAGGCCCAGGGAAGCAGTGAGACGGTTCAGCAGAACGCTTGTTCTCTTCATCCCTTCCTTATGTAACAGGGGATCGGGAAGAAAACTGGTTTTGGTGCTGTGGCTGAGAGGCGGTGAGCCGGCTCCTCCTGGGCTGCTTTGCCCTCCTGCTCTCCTGCTGCAGTACAAAGAAGGTGTCACAGCAGCGGTGCGGGTGTCACCTGCTGTGACAGCATCTCTAGTTCTGCACCCCGCTTCTCCTGCACAGGCATAGACACTTCAGCCTGCACTTCTCTCTTTCATAATGTTTATTTATTTATAGCGTAAGATAAAACTGAATGCATTGGGTCTCTCTAACACAGCTGATGACTCCAGAGTGGAATTTCATTTGAAGCAGAAGAAAACTCCTTGGGAGGGCGGTTTCCTCCTCCACCCTGCAGAAGGGGCTGAAGTTGGGGCTGGATGTGCCCACGTTGGGCCCCGTCCCGAGCAGGGACCTCCTGCTGCTGCTGCCCGAGCTGCCCGCGGGCAGTGGAGGCCAGCGGAGGCTGTGGCCTCTGCGCTTCCCCGTCTCTGTTCTCCCAGGCCCTGGCCAGCCTCCTCGAGCTGCAAATGAGTCTTAATTAGAAAGCATAAAATTAGTATGCCAGGCTTCTCTTAATTGGGATACCACAGTGGGCCTATTATCTCACTTAAAGGGAAAGTAATTTACTCTGCAGAGCTCGGCATGTGGTGTATTCACATGTGGCAGGAAGGATCCGGGGGCTCATCAGATGATAGCTCTAGAAGGCCAAGTACCATATCAATTAATGCATAAGATAATGCATAAGATATTCTCCACATTTATTATGTTTTGTATTTGGATAATCTTTATAGCTGCTTATTTGATAAAACATGGGAAACATTTTAAGCCTGCTCGGCACCTGCTGAACCACCCTGAGCTGCTCCAAGCCGCCTGAGCGAGTCTCTGTTAAGCTGGATCTTTCATGATGCTGTCGTGCTCAAGTATCATGAAACAGAATTTATGTTTCTTGGAGAAATGTCAGCTAAGATTAGTCACTGCTATTCAGAAATCTTGTACGTTGCTAACACTGCTGACCATGCAAGAGGCCACTTTGATGCTGATTTGAGTAGCTTTAATTATTTTACATATGATTATTTTGGATTTACTGCAACCTTGTAGCTGCCCACTCAGACTTTGGGTTCCTGTTCTGCTAATGAAGGTATGTACCACAAGCTAAAATACAAAGGCTTATCATTCAAAATGCCAGTCAGTGATGTGGGGTAATGAAATGGATGTGTACAAATGATTACCACAATATATTCTACAGTAATTGAATATGGAAATAGGATTTACATGTTTGAGTGAATTGACATATTTTGGTGTACCTTAAGGTTTGCAGTCAGAGATGATTCTTTCTGCTGTAATTCTAAGTGACAGAAATAATCATTTACACACAACCTTTCAACAACTTGTTTACTGACCTCCACTGCAGAACCCACAGATTTTTATCTTGTAAAATACCATTTCCCTATTTCAGATGTGGCTTGTTAGGACTGGAAAATGACTTGATTATGGGTGCAAAATTGACCTTTTGTTCCGAATTTAAAACACGTTTTCCTCTCCTGCAGAATTCTCCATTTCCTTATTACCAGAATCAACATTATCTGTCAGCAATACAAAGGGCGAATGTAATTAACCACCCACTCACTTGGAACAAGTAGTACCTTGATTCATTTAATTTAGAGCATCTAAAGCTGTCAGCGCCTTGCCATCTGCTGAGGGAACCTGCTGCCGTCTGAGATGCCCTCTCGGCTCGGCGCTGGGCTGGTTTTGGAAGGGACCTCTTGCTTCC
>JAVCKT010035738.1:11948-30274 GCA_032273925.1 Rhynchotus rufescens | reverse complement strand
CCTAGATGGAGTCACATGTAACCTTTATTTGCAACCTTCATTAGAAAAGGCACGGGAGACATCTCCTTGGTGCAGCTCCCAGCTGTAGTTTTGGCAACACTTACCCCTCACGATACAAATTCTCTGAAGGCAAAAGATTGCCCAGTGAGTTAGAGCAGAAGTTTTAAACCCGAGTTTTTGAACCTGCATTTAAATCTACAGTCTGCAAAGTACCTTCAGCTTCTCCTATTCTTTGCAGTATGCTTAGTAAAACAACAACTAGAGCAAACTTTTTAACTATTAACAAGGTAGAAGGATGGAGGCCTTTTCTCTCTCCATTCCTCATTTCCAGGTCAAAACCTTCATTGAATTTTAGAAAGGAGGAGGCGAGGGGAACAAGCTGGAGAGGAAGGGGTGATCCCTGGGGAAGCATGGACATGCAGAGCTCCCTGGCAGGCTGGTCACATTCGTCTCCCGGCGGAGAACTCGAAGAGCAGCCAGGCCGCCCGGTACATGTCACTGGCCGATGGGTCACCAGCTGGATCCTCAGGTACCTGGAAGACACATTAGCCATCACAGCTTCATTTAACCACCATTAACGATGCAGTTGCTCACTGGGAAGGAGGTTCTGTTCAGGGAGGGAAAGAAACATCTCCCAGGTTAGTTTTTTGTTTTGTTTTACTCTCACGGTAACTGAAGGGATGAATGAGTCATGAAGAGCAAACTCAAAGTCATGTTGAACTATAGGGAGGGTACGTCCACACACCCACAGCTCAGACACAGGAACCAAGCATTTGATATCCCTGCGACAAGCCCAAGGAAAGTTCACTCAGCAAGAATCCAAGTGGCCAGGATGCTGTAGGATACCCCAAAATCATTCCCCGTTCAAGTTCTCTCCTTTTCCACGTGGCACACATTAAGTTACCCAAAGGGAAGCTGGGCAGGGGGGAAGCGTTTCTGATTTCCCGTACTCGGTGGTCTTTATGAAGGTTTGAAGATGTCCCTTTTGACATCTGCAGGCATCACATGGTGTCTTGTTCCGCAGCCTATATCACCCTAGTGTCACGTTTCTGCACAAGCACAAAATCAGTGCAAGAATCCAAATGGGCGAGAGGAAGCTCTAGCTACAGAGCCTGCATGCTCTGGAAATCTTAGAAAAGGCTCATTCATTATTAATACCCAAAGCTCTCCTGCTCATCTAGCTCACATTATGGTTGGTAAAAAGGCCACTTTCCAAGATACAGATCTTTATATTGATGCTTTCAGAGGCTCAAAGAGGTTCTGTTACTGTTCTCAGCGCTGCAGCCGCTTCCCATAATGAGGCCAGCAAATATGGGATCCTGCTTTTCAGAGCCTCTGCAAAAAAGGCTTTCTCCAGCAGTTTACATTGCAGCAAAACCAGAAATGGATCAGTAGACCCGCACACTTCAAGCCAAAAAATAAACGTTAAGAATAGCACAAGACACAATTTATGTAAGGCTTTCTTGGGTCCCGTTAAGTAACCTTTAATTTGAGATGTGCTCCCGTCACTGTGAAAGCACCAGATTTCTCGTGTCTATTCTCTGCTGCTTCAGAATCAGTGTCAGCACGCAGGTTGAATCCAGACCATGGGCGGTGACGACTGCTCTCAGCACAGGATGGGGCACAGCCCCTTCCCTCAGCAGCAACACAGGCTCGACACAAAAGCTGCATCCAAGATTATCCAGTTCCTTGCTTTCCACAGTGCTAGGTAAGCCCTCCATGTCTCAGTGCATAAATGATGCTTCAGAGCTGCACAGGCTGCTCTGCCCATCACTGCAATGGCACTTTTAGTAAAATCAAAGTCTCATAAGCTATCCGAGGGGAAAAAACACAAAATAATCCCCTCTTTCTAGCACATGTTGAACATTGCCCAGCCTATTTGGAACTGCATGGCAACGATATGTTAAGATGAGATGTATTTTATGCAAACTATGATGTGAGATTCACATGTCCCATGAAAGCAGGAGCTGGGCAACATGCACACAGCTGGACAACCTCTATGTGCATGAGGTGCCTTCTCTTACCTGGCTGTGTCCCAGGGCTCGGTTTTCTTCCATGCATGGTGCAGAAACAGGGGGGCACTGAGGTTTGCTGAACACAGCCTGACTGGAACTGGAAGAAAATACAGGGATAAAAGAATGTGGGTTTTCTTTGCACTTAACGTCCTCCTCACCACTGAGCAGTATCTTGCAGCAGCACAAAGAGGGGCAGCTGGCAAGACCATTCCTTCCAGGGAGAAGGAATTCTGCTCAGGGGTCTGCAAACCCCTGCTCTCTCCTTGGTTTGTTATTGAGTGCTGAACATAACTCTGCATGAAGACACTAGTCTGACCAGGAGCTGGATATAGGGACCACATCTAGATTTGCAACTTTGCTTATGCCCCCAGAACAATCCCCATAAACACAGACACATCTGCCAAAATGTATCTTTCCTGGAATATACTTCAAAAAAGACAGCTTTTTAAGAGCCATAACACAAACATAGTTCTAGACTTAGCCAAAACATTCACTAGGATCCAGCTGTAGGTTTTCAAGGCCCCCAGTCAGGAGTCTGGGCACCTGGTTTCACTTGGGGCTTTGCTACCTCTCCAAAAAGATCGCAGCCTGTGGGCACAGGGCCAAGTAGGAGACACAAGCACTTGCCCATGGGATGATCTCAGCAGCACCTTTCTGCTCCTTCCCCCCTCACCACCAATCCAGGGTACCTCTACTGCCACGACAGCGCCCATGCTGCTCCCAGGAATGCCCCGAGCTTCCAACGAGCTCAGGAGAGCAGCACAAGCAACAGGGCAAGTGCCAGGCTTCCCTTCTTGGAGCCCTCTCCCCACAGGCAGTCTAGAGGCTCATCTCTTGTAGGCTGCCTCCAGACAAGGACATTTACTAACTTCAAATGGATTCAGCCCCCACAAATTTACCTCTTTGTAATTTTTTTTTTTTCCTAAGCCCACTTACACTTTGACATCCACAATACCCATAGCAACAGTTTCTGCGATGTAATTATGTAGCATATCAAAAATACAGTCTGCTTGTGTGTGGCAAACCTGCTGGGATTCGGCACTAGGCAGAGGGCCTGGCGGCAGGAGGGTTCCTGGCACCCAGAGCCGCATCCCCAAACGCAGGCAGAGCAGCGAGCTGCAGCAGGCCGTTCTGCACCAGCGTGCTGCAGATCAATAGGCCGGCTCAGAAGCGCAGTCCTGCCTTGCTCCTCGCTGGGCTTTTCTGCTTGAAACACGAGGCACAGGAGGGCAAGACTCCGCACGAGCCGTTAGCTGGGCTGCATTCCACCTGCCCCGGCTGCCGCAGTGAGAGGAGCCGGCACTGCTGTCAGTCAGGAGCAGCCCCTGCTCGGCACCCTGCAGCCACCTGCGCTTTTCCAGCTGCATCCAGCTGCCCTGCCGGGCAGGGAGCAGATGGAGACTCAGCTCCCAGCGTCGCTGCCCCTCACACTCCCACCTCACCAGATAACTTCCCTGGCCTGTTTTTCCAGGATAACAACATTCACCTGTCTAACACTCCAAGCTGCTAACTCCTTTCGCCCCAGATGAGTGCTGCTGTGTTGCAATATTGCTAACGATGACCCTGGTGACACAATTCCTCTCTAATCCAGGAGATCTGTTAGAGGGTCCTGCCTGACGGCAAAGATGATTCCTCATGCAGTCATTCCCAAATTGGAGACCTCATCCTACGCTGTGTATTCTGTGGTCCTCTGGCAAAAACACCTGGATGAATGGGCAGCCTAAGCTTCATTCTAAAGTAGAATTTCCAAAAAGATTCAAGTTCACTAGTACTCATGGGATTTGGGGTATTTTGCATTTTGGAGAGAATTGTACCAGACTACCAGCCCAGCTGGATTTATGATCAGAGTTCAGATAACTCCATCCTTACCAGAATGTAGTAAGTACTGGCCATGCCAGGAATATGATAAAGGGTGTGTGGATTCCTAGCCCAACTGACATACCCAACAAAGAGACATTCACCACAGATCTCTTCTTCTCGTGCAATGTATTTTAAAAATAAGCACGAGCTCGCTACTCTAGAGGCAGAGCATTCTAATCTACTCTACTCTAGAGGCAGAACATTCTAAGCCAGCCAAAATACTGCCAGCAATTTCTCCCTGATTTTTCAGGATCCTTAGCCACCACGTAAAGCCACGTGAATCCCCAGACAGACTGAGGTGATTCACAACGCCCAGACCTGGGTTCTCCCCAGCAGTTCGGCATGAACGTGAGCACCTGCAGGCACAAACCAGCTGCAAACAGGGAGAGGCAGAAGCATTTGAAGGAAGAAGCTGGAGGCAAGAAGCGCTCGGCTCTGCCTGCAGTGAACCACTGTCCACCCCTGCTGCCTTGAAAAGCCACAAAACCTCCCCAGGCTTCTCTTCCCTCTCTGGAAAGTGGAAATAAAAGTGCTGCTGCTGCCTCCCTTTGTGACAGGACAAGTTATGTACAAGTTATTACTGATAATGTCACGCTAGCACAAACACTAAAAAGAGTTAAACAAAAAGGTTATGAAAAGGGAAAACCACTCCACTTCTGTCCTACAGATCCATAACCTAAAGCAACTTCATAATGTCTGCTTTGCAGTGTTTACTTTTATGAAACCTTATGAAGATGTATAACAGCGTATGGAATACAGCATTAATTTTATTGTTTCACATTATCTCAAGCCCCAGTGAAACTCTGCAATCTGAAACAGCTCATACAGGTGAAGACCAGAAAGGCAAAAGGGTCTTCGTGCCATCCAAGCTGGAAAGCTTGGCTGTGGATGAATATTGCCGTGAGGTAATGAAGCTACAAAAGACTATTTTTTAGGATTAACCACAGGCTCTACCATCCCAGCTTGCAGGACTCATCTCTCAGCAAGATCAGTATAGGCTACAATTTTCTGGCAAAAACAAACCAGGCAAAAAGCTCAGAAAAGCTTCTCTGCACTACACTGCATAAGACACTAACACAGTGCTGCCTATTTCCCACACACAGATAAAATATCAGTAAAGTCTGATTGACCCTGAGAGACAGGCCCCTGGAATGAAAGGAACCACCACCCTCTTTCTGCAGTCCTCTATCAATGGGGCCATCAGGAAGAAGGGAGACCCAGAAGCTCGCTCAGTGCTGCCTTTGAGAAGCCCTGGCTGCCTTTACCTGTGGGGAAGGAGAGCCTCCAGAGTCCCTAGCTGTTCTTCTCTAAGGATGAAGCTTTCATCCTCTAAGTCTGACTGCGCAATGATGCTTCCTGAACTGGCCTCAATTGAGTCACCTTGAGGGACCCTGCTCAAGGGAGCTCTGAAACCTGCTGAAATAAATGCTCATGTTAGACTTACAGGTAGTAAGACCCCGTTCTAGCCCAGCTAGTGCTCCCCTCCTCGTGCCACCAGCAGCCACGTGAATGGCAGCCCCAGCACTTTCCAATGCACAAACCTACAGCAACGGCAGGTGGACATCACTTAACACCAGGGTTGTTCTGAAGAACAGGGAAAAGAAAGGGCAGGACATGGGGGGAAAGCTAAACAAGACTAGACAGGAAGGAAACAGAGCAAGAAAAGATGGCAGAGAGAAATAAAACCAAATAAGGGCAAAGGAAAGTGAGAACATGTTGCTGAAGACAAGCATAGCTAAGGTTTAGGGTTCCTGTTTATCCAGACACAGGAAAAGTCATGTAAGGAAGCAAGAGCATTTATAGCAAAAGGAAAAGAAGCTTAAAACCCAGTAAAGGTGGCAAGTCGGGTGCAGTTGTACCGACCTTCTGCGCTCGGGGTCCACGTGGAGCCAGAGGCTCCTCTGGCACTGGGAGGCACCGGCCACGGGGCCAGCTCTTCTCCTGGGATGGCAGGAGATCCACACGAGCACAGGACAAAGCTGTGGAGACCGGGGCTGGCATCGCCACTGCTTGGTGCCCCCCTGCTCTGCGGGGCAGCTGGGTCGAAGAAGGTTCCTGGTTCCAGCACAGCCTCGGAGCAAAACGCTCCAGGTGGTTCAGTGCAGCGAGCGGTCGGCAGAGCCTCGCTGGTCCTTGCTTCGCACAGCGCGCCCGTCTGCGTGAAGCTGAGCGGGGCAAGAATAGATAGAGATAGATCAGCCAGCCTCGCTCTTTGCAAAAAGGGGGACCCACCGGCTGCACCTTTGAATGCTCCTGGGTGAGCGGGCGACTGCCTGCGATCCCAGGGCACAGACCATTCCTGCTTATGGGGTCAGGGCTCCCTAGATGCTACCCCCAGGGACTGAGAGGAAAGTCAGTTCCATAAAGAAGTTTAAAGGATGTTTTTTTGTCATTGAATTGTCCCTGTGACAGGTTTTTCCGTACTTCACCTGGACTGCAGCATCTTTAAATACGCTCCTTCATGGGACTTATCCAGGTCTGCCGCTGAGTGCTCCCACCTCGGCTCGCTGGGTAGAAGGCGGAGGCCCGCATAAGATCCATCTGAAAGCCATAGGATAAGGCAGGTAAAGGGGTACTAACAGCCCCCCAAAAAGGCAAAGAAACAACAGCTTAATTTCTCAAATGCAGCAAGATTCAAGCATTCTCCATGGCTGAAGTTGAGATGCTGGGAGGGGCCCTGGAAATTTTGGGTTTTACTAGGGTAGACAGAAGTTCAGAGCTACTCATCTGCATTGCACTAATACCTTCATGTCCCAGAGGACAAGATTTATCAACTATTCATGTGTTTCTGCTAGGCATCAGTGCTTGCTGCCCAGAAGGGCACTTCTGCATCCCATTTGGGGCTGGAAAGGCTACAGAAAAGACAGGAGTAGCCTAAGTATGGCCAGGCAGGCAGGTGAGAGGCAAGATCCATCAGTGGATGATGGATCCCCTGCTGTAGAAGAAAGCAGGTGCCAACTTCATCTCTACATGAGCGCTGGCAACTCTCCATCTCACAGAGTGGTGGCAACAGTGGTAACTATTGAGGTAAAGTCAGATGAAGCAGCAGGGCTGCTATTTCAGTGCATCCCCCTAGGGTCCATCAGCAGGTAGCTCCTGCTCCAGAGGAAGGACATCTTCCTTCCAGGAGAACTTCATATTGTGTTTCAGCAATCTGGACTATATCCCAAGCCCATTCCAACCTGCTGTTTGTGGAGTGCAGGGCCCTCTGCCCTGCTGCTCCTTTGCACCAGGGTGAGTCAAAGCCTCCTTGGGGCGCGAGCCAGGCAGCTTTCCCACGCAGGCAAGCCGGGATTTTTGACGACGTCGATAATTTGCAAACCAGTTATAGACCTGAGTTGGCTGCAGATTCATGACCTGAGCCAGTTCCTCCTACAAACCCAGATGTGGGGATGGATCAGGGGAAAAAGCACAAGCCATGCACAAATCATTAGGTTTTTCCATTCACGTGCAAAGCAACCATATAAAAGACCTTTCAAACCCACTAGAGATTCCCCAAGCCTCTGATAAATCAGTTAGACCGCATTAAGGAGACTGACTTGGCAAGTAGCAAGTTTAACATGATAAGTCAGTGCAATACATATATTCTGATGATCGAAGTGCAATTTTATAAAGACTGTAGCTTGGTCAAAGCAGAACCTATCACCATATGTAGCCCTTCTGAGTGATGGTTATTTCCTTGTCTTTGTCAAACTACAAAATTAGAAAGACTCCTCTGTTAGGAGCCCAATGAAGAACTCATTTCCCGAGATCTTTTTGTCCAAATTAAGCGCAATTATTTAGCTTCATCTTATTTGAAAGCAAACTTTTAGGGAAGGATCAAATTTAGAGAATTCTGGCCCTATTAGAATGAAAACAGTTACACATCCCTGCTCCCAGAAAGCTGTTTTCCCATTACAAGGAGACTTGCTTGGAGGCCGCATCCCTACCCGCTGCTCCTTGTTCGGGTTCGGCGTCACCTCCGCTGCAAACCTGTGCAGTTGCTGGCGCACTTTGTCTGGGTAGTTTCGGTTCTTCAAACCCTCAGGACAAAGGGAAGCAGGCGGAGGATTCCTGTGCCCAAAAGAAGCAGCATCAAGAAGGAACCACGAAGACTCATGCACATTTATAACAGCTTTGTCATATTGAAAGAGGCAAAGGTGGAAGTGCCAAGTGAAACCTGTCTCCAAAGAAGCTGTCACCTCGTGGTGGCAAAACCAGCCTCTGAGTTTCCACCCGCTGGAGCTGCCAACCAGAGCAGAGGAAGAAGGAAGCCCCCCTCACTGCAGTACCTCTTCCTGCAGCGGAACCTCTGCAAGGGGGTCAGAAAGGCCGTGTGCTGCTTCTCCATAACCTGCTGGTAGTGAATCTCATACCAGAGCTGCAGCAGCTCCTCCTTTTCTTCTGCCTGGCAACACTAAAACAGAACAGCAGCTGAGCAGACCTTTCCCAGGAGTGAGTTGGGCTTCTCTGCAGAGAAGATCCTCAACACATGGAAGCTTGCCTAGAGATGCCTGACAAAGACTGGGATTGGGATCCCAAAATTGGGAAACACTACCCAAGAATGTGGCCTGTGCTCCATCTCTAAGGAACTGCCTAAAACCTCATTTCTCCCGAGAAATGGGTTATGTGACCAAACCCAGAGGCCAAAATCCCCCATCATGAGCAGGGTCATCCAACCTATCCTGACAAGAGCGAAGCCCCCTCAGCTGCGCCTGCCCCCAGGCCGCTCACGTCCTGAGCGCTGGTAATTAACTCCAACAACCACCACGCTTGAGAGCAGAAGTGACTCCCCCCTTCTACAAACTACCCAGTAACCGTCTCCCCCGGGCTGCTGAGCTGCCCACAGCCAAGCGCTCATCCCCGCGGGGCTGCCGAGCGGCCCGTCTGGCTCCCGCCCGACGTCCAGACGTCTCCGCGCCCCGCTGTGTCGGGGCGGCTGCGAGCGCCGTCGCGCTGCGGCTGCGCGCGCCCGCGTCCCTACCTCGAGCAGCCGGCGGGCCGCCGCGTGCTCTCCTCTGCGGACGTGAACCCACACGCACGCTCGGACCACGTGCACGTTGCTCAGAAAATGCGCCGCGTGCTTGCACGCCATGATGGCCCCGACCAGCCGCTCCAGGGCAGGAGAGGGGCTCTGGAAGCGCCGGCAGAGCTGCCCCGCCAGCTCCAGCGCCTGGCCCGGCGGCGCCTCCTTGGCTTTGTGCCTGTGCAGCATGGCCATGAACCGCTTCATCCTCCCGGGCCTCCAGGCACCTCTCACCCGTAGTGCTCCCAGCTGAGGGTAGCTGGAAACCCCTGTCCTCCTCCGGGGCCCTCAGGCTTTGCTTTCTAAGACCTAGCTTATCCCCGCTGCTGAAAGCCCCCCCGAAGCACTTAAAAGGAAAGGAAGCGCCAAGGCAGCCCGGGATGGGCAGAGCCGCCCCGGGGCTGCGGCCGGGAGGAACCGGGGCAGGAACCGGGGCTGGGGGCGGCCCGGGCCTCCCCGCCCACCCCCGGGGCAGCAGAGCCTCCCCTGCCGCTGCCTGCGGGCCCGAGGCGCCCCCGCGGCCCGGCCCGGCCCGGCGCCGCCGCTGCCCCCAGCGCCTCCCGAGGCCGGTCCAGCCCCGGCCCCGCCGCTGCCCCCAGCGCCTCGCGGTGGAGCCGGCCCGGTTCCGGTCCCGGCCCCGCCCGAGGGAAGGGGTGGGGCAGCGGCCGGCGGGGACGGGGGCAGAGCAGGCGCAGGGCCAGGCTCCCTGCGGAAGGAGGGGGGCACGGGTTAACCCCAGGTTATCCCCGTAGCAGACACGGCTGTGGGGCAGCCCCTCCCCGCCAGCTGCAAAGGGCACAGACCCGGGAACGAAGAGACTTGCAGCTCCCTCGAGCTGGAAGGGGCTCGTTCAGCTTCAGGTTTCTCCCTGGCCTGCGGCAGCTCTGCGGTTCCCCAGGGGTCCCCCCTGCCTGGGGGCAGCAGCTGAAGGGAGCACAAACGCTTCTGGGGGGGACCCACGGCTGCAGGGCCACGTCCTGGCCCCAGCCCCTGCTCCCCAGGGAGCACAAATGCCCTGTTTGGGACCCATGGCTGCAGGACAAGGTCCTGGCCCCAGTGCACAGTTTGTGCTGCTGCAGGGCACCTTCCTCTGCACACCTGAGCACAACCTACCTGAGAGAATCTTTATTTGGGGGGGGGCAGCCCCACCCTCCACACTGCTCCTCTCCCTTCTCCCTCTACATACCCTTGGTTTCTCCTTACACTTGGATGCTGGCCGGGCTGGCTGGTAAGCGGCCTCTTGCTCCTGCTGCGTGACACTGCTCCAGCTCCAGAGCTGGGGCCAGAAAGTCCTCTGTACTCCAAGGGCAACGTTCCACCATGGAGCTTACGAGCCAAAGAGGGCCCGACTTTCTTGGGAGCACTTCACTATCACGCTAGATGCGAGTGGCATTTCCTTTTGGCAAAGCCCTGCCTTTTCCACCTCATTATCCCCCAATTCCATATTTACTTGCTGTCAAGAGTGACAACAGAACACCACAGACCACTGCAGTCACTTTGTTTTTGGCATTTTTGCTTATTTACACGTATGAACATTCAACAAGTGCGTTTCACGTTTATCTTACATATTCACACGAGCAGGTCCACCTCAACAGGGAGTGAGGCAGGGTGCTGCATCCAACTGCCCTTGGAAAGCACCCGCGCCCTCCCTGCTCTTACTCTACTCCTGCTCTTAGTCAAGTTTTGGCAATCAAGAGCTGCAGCTACTTAAAATCAAGCTGAGATCAGGCAATAGGTATTGGCAGGCCAAGAGTCCAGGGTCTTTTTCCAAGGGCTTAAGCAACTTCTGTTGAATATCAACAGCAATACTGATGAGGTCCCCTCTGAGCCTCGGGATGACAGCAACAGAGAGGCCCTTTTCCAGCCCCTACCGCTTCCTTGTCCCACAGTAGAGCTTCCCTGTCACACCAGGGCTGCCACCCGCTCTCACGGGGCGCTCGCGTGCATCTTCTCCAGGCAGTCAGTCCAGAACAAGACAAGGCGGCTGTCCTTGTTCCAGCAGAAATCCGTGAAGTCTTTGAGCAGCCGGTCCGCGAACTTCTCGTCGCCGGTGGCGCTGGACCGCCACGTTTTGGTGAGCATGGTGTTGTAGGCCCAGTTGTAGCCCACGCGCTCCTCGCAGAACATGTTCTGGTTGGTGGAGCTCGTGGAGTTGCGCCGGCGCCGCTGCTGCCCGCAGGAGAATTTCCGCTTGGAATAGGGGAGCTGCAGAAACACCGTCCCTGCGGAAACGGACAGGACTTGAGTCTCAGACAGACCTAAGATCTCTGTGACCAGCGGCTGCCTTGCACGGTTCTGGAGGGGAAACTGCACTGAGGTTTATTCAATTGCCTTTTTTTTTTTTTTTTAAGCAAGATAAAATAAGACAGACTTTTCCTCCTTCTGTTTTACATGCCATTTCCTTCTGCAAATTACAACACTTGGACAGTATTTAGTCTTGTTTTACTCTTGGTGGAAGGGAATGTAGCAAAACTGTAAGCTCAGTCCCTTCTTTCCATCTTTAAACCAATTTCCATTTTCTTCTGCAGTCTTGCAGAAACTCTGTTCCTGTCATTGCCTTCCTGGCCCAGAAACCCACATACTACCACTTTACTGTGACCTGTCTTGCATGAAGCATAGTTAAAAAGTGCCAATAGATTCCCAGCATTAATGAAGAACGAAGAAGAGTAGGTAGGTTCTAAGTACTCCTGCCACCTCCCACTCTGTGCACACAGGGAGAGATGTGGCTCTAGCTGAACTTAAACCAGGAATCAAGAGCAGAACTTGCAAGAAGAGGGTACTGACTTCTCCCAAATCCCTTCCCTCCAACCTTCTGGAAATATATTTATATAAGCTACACCTGGAATGAGCTCTGGCTTTATTACTGTACCTCCCTCTTCCCTCACCTGGAAATAAAGTTGCAGAGACACCACAGCACCAGATTTGCAGGCAATGCCTGTCCTTACAGCAAAGCTCTGTGCTTGTTCCATACACTGTCTTTTTTCCATTCACGATGGCTGATACTTTAACTTGTGACCTGACTGGGGACGCAGTGAGGATCAGCCCCCCGACACAAGACAGACTGACTGTAAAAAGTTGTTTTATTTAATGAGAGCCCCCCCGTGCCTGCCAGGTAGTGCTCACCTGTGACGTGGATGTACTGGGGCTTATTCTCAGCTGGAAAGTTGAACGCAGAGGCTGAGTATTTATCCTGCACAAACCCGAACCTGGGGAAACAAACACCAAGGAAAATAAATTAGTAAGCAAACGCTGTACCAAATAGGATTGCCTAGGGCAGGTACATTGGGAAAACCTTCCCCAACTGCCCCCCAGCCCTTCTTTTCATGGGCAAATGAAGGAAGGGAAGGCCTGAGCTTCTTCAAGTGCCCCCATTCTTCCATGGCATCACGCTCATCTCCCTCTCTGGTGTCCAAATGGGGGCAGCTCAGACTGGGAGGGCTGAGCCGGCTCTGACAGGGCGGCTGCACGCAGGTGAGGGATAGAGAGCGGAGCGGATCCTTTCCTGGGCATGCTCCAAGCTCCAAGACCATTTTGCTCCTGCTGGGCAGTGTTCCAGGCAGCTTCATGCAGCTCACCTGACAGCTCTCGGCCGCCTGCAGGATGCTCATCCCTCTCCTACTTTCTCAACTAATGGAAGTGCATTTCCAAGCTAAATTCCATTACAAAGCCAGCCTCCCCAGCACAAAAAGGAGTCTGGCAGCAGCACTGTGAAACACATCAAGCATGCAGAGGGGCTAGGCAATACTCAAAGTGTTTAGCAATTTCCTCTTAGGTTGTTCCCTGCCTCCTCCGGGCAGCTCATCACCAGTCTCCTGCTCACTGTCAATCACTGCTTGTTGTCCAGCTCAGCACTACATTAAGTGCAGAGGTAGGAAATAACCCTCTCACCGGGAAGAGAGTCTGGATTTGCAGCCCGTTGCTCCCAACCTTGGCACTTTCCAAAGGTGCCAGGCCAGGGAAAGGTTTGCTACAGAGTGACAAGCTCAAACACTGTACCTGCCTGTCCCCTTCTCACCCACAGAAACCCTGTGCATTTTAGCTACGTTTGATGGAATAAGGTGCACGCAGACTGCAGCGAGGAAGATCGTGCTCCTCCCTCCCCATGCAGGCAGGCAGGCACGGCCTTGCTGCAGGCTGCTCTACGCACCTGTAGGCTATGGCTTCCTGCAGCAGGTGCATACGGTCCCAGTAGGTTTCTGGTTCGAAGCCTGAAACAAACAGAAAGGCAACAGTCACCCAGCCAAGCCCCGATCTCCCTTCACTCTTGCAAAGCTCCAGGCTTCCTTGGACTCCTTCTGTGCACTTTTTTTCTAGTCATCTCTTTTCATCATTTTGTCTGTTTTCTCAGTTGTCCCTTGAATGCCAGACTATTAGACACAGGCCTTGCATACATCAGTAGCAAATTCCTCCCTGAATTCATCTCTTTTGTCTCTAGAGATGCAGGAAAGAGCAAGGGAGGAGCATTGGTGACCACGTAACCCTACAGAGGGCACTGAAAATACTTATTTTGGAGCCACTGGGGCTACTGACCCGGTCAGTGGGGCTACCGAGGGGCTGCGACCTTGCAGCACACAGGCTTGTCACTGATCCTTTTACACTTGCATGCAGACACTAGGCCAAGAGTTAACAAAAATAAAGCATCTTCACTATCTTCTTCACTGATCATCTTCACCATCTTAACACAGAGTCTTTTGCCATCTGTCCTTCCTTGTGATGAAATGTTGCCTGTCTCTGCATGGGGCTGGTGCTCTCTGGTATTTGAACTCTCACCTGAGCCTTGGGGCAGCAGCGTCGCTCAAAGGGGGAGGCTGCAGACAAGACAACTGCAGTTTCCAGCTCCGCATCTCAAGTGCAGAGACTCTCACCGTGACTGCAGCCATGGCAACAGGAAGGGACAGCAGTCACAAAACCCTAATCTGGCTGAGGGGGAGCAGCAGCAGCTGCAGGATGCAAATGCAGATCCCCCATGGGCAGGGCCTGTAGCAAATTCATACAGGATAATGCCACGTTGGAGAGAGAAACTGCTCGCTGCAGGTTCCCTAAGGCCACGGTCAGCAGGAGACCGTGGCACTGCCTGCTGCCAGCCTGGTGCAGCACTATGGGCCCATCAGTTCTGCCAGGGGCTGCAAGAGATGGGCTCTTCATCCCACTAATGTGTTTCTGATAAATGAGGCTCTTCGTGCCAGAAGGAATCTGCTTGCAGGAAACTATCCCAAAGGGTAAAATAAAGAACGTTTCTTACCGTCAAACAAATGCTCGCTGCCCTCCTTCAGCAAGCAGCTGACATTGAGGGGGATGAACAACTGAGCTCTCAGGGGGTCTCCGTACAAGTAGCTGGGCAAAGCGAAGGGACCTTCCAAGACAGGAACGAGCAAGAAGCCACAGGACGTCGCCTTCCGATGCCACCCCTGAACCTGAGAAAAAGGCTCACACAATGAATCAAAGCATGTATGTCAACCTGAGGAGAGGCACTAACGTGCACAGGAGCAACTCATCTTGCCAAGAATAGCCCAGCCAAGCTCAGCTCTCCCCTGGCTCGGCTCGCTTGGCATGGCAAGCGCACAGGCGTCCTCGCAAGCAGAGCAGTACGAGCACAAGACATCAGCCTTTCCTTTTTTAAGTGCCACATCAATCAGAAAGCACTTTAAAATGGGACATTTTTCAGGAACTGATTCAGCCTACTTATCAGCAGTGGCAAGCACTGCTGCCTTACGGGAAGCTGCAAGGGATTTTATATACAGCAAAAGCAATCAGCTAGTGCTGTTTGGTTGGGTGGGGTAAAGCCTGATGCAAAACAAAGATGGAGCTTTATAAAAAATACAAACGGGAAAACAAAACATAGCTTAAGAAAATTCTAAAATACAAACAAGAGCTGCTTGCTTTTATAATTCAAAATATCTGCAGCAAGTTCACAAAAATCTACAAATCATCACCGAATGGGATGAACACATTGTCTAATAAAGCTCCATCATGAGAACAATTTCATTGAGCTTTAAAGCTCTTACGTTTGAGGAGAGAAGTATGATGTGAAATAGATTCCTTTCTGAAGACCCTGGCTAGGGCCTGAGGTTTATGTAAGTGGGACTTAAACGTCACCTTCACCTACGCTGGCCTCCACGTAGCGTAGAGGACACGGCTCAGGTGCAGGACACCGTCCCGCAGACGGAGCAGTTCAGATGGCACAATCAATCCTGCTGAGCCACAACAACACCAGCATCGAGCGGTACCATGACCAGCAGAACTACCCACCAAGGCGGCAGCAGCTCCAAGCCCCTCTGCTCTCCTCAACCCTCCCACGTGGCCCGTGGCCACATTCCCGGCAGGCCCGTACCATCTCGAACAGAACGGCCGCGGTCACCGCCATCCAGTGCAGCTTGATCTCGAAGGCGGCGGTCAGCGAGAAGTTGCCGTGGTAGTAGCAGCTGCACCACTCCACGCGGTCCGTGCGGTTGTTGACATCCACATCCAGCGTCACCGTCCGTTGCTCAGGCACCGTGGCAGCTGAGCAGCCAAGGAACAGGGGGATATTTTAAACGCGTGTTCAGGAGTGGGCGGGAGAACAGAACAGAAACAAACAAGACAAACAAGCCATCTGCAAGGAATCTGTCTTCCTCCCACTCCTCCCCACGTATTTTTGGGGCTAACAGAATAGTCTAGGAATGCTGCTCACCTAGATCACAAAAGACAGAAAAACCCTGCATTACCAGAGGTCTGTGCTGCAGAATTACCTCCCCAAGCAGTCGAGACATCTCAGCTGCAACAAGGAAACTGTTCCAGGAATCCAACAGTTAATCAATAAGTGACTGGGGCCATAATTAAACACGGCTGGGCAGCGCCATCTCCTTCAGCACCCAGGACATCCCGCCTGGGTTTCTCTGTGTGCCCACCAGAAATCACCCCAGGGCACCATTATCCACAGCAGGAGCATTCCAGGACTTTCCATAGCTAAAAGAGATTAGAAACTCAGCTTGTTCCTTTAACCCCACATCAATACCCACATTACCGCACTGCTGAACCTGCGTATCCAACAGTGCTGTAAAAGCCAGGGAAGTCGGCCAAGACCCAGGCAGCAGCAATGCCTTTTCTTCCCTTGGAATCAGTGCCCGAGATCCAGCTCCCTTCGAGGCCCACAGCCCAGAATCCCAGGCAGGGATAATCTCAGACACCAGGCAAAGGAGGAGCAGAAGCACAGGAGGGGGAAGCGACTTGGCCGCAGGCAAGGCCAGCGACAGACCCCCAGCCTTCCACCTACAGGTCCAAAGTCCTGCTATGAACCGTGGAGTCAACTTTCCTTTAGAGAAATGCACCGTTTAACACTAACCGACATATAATACAAAGGGCTACAGTAATAGTACTGAAAAACCCTTGCTTGGCACTTCACGGTGCTTTTCAATTACAGGTATTAAGACAGATACTGTTAGATCTTGCCTAAGGAAAGGATGACATTCGCCCTTCTCTACGGTCAGCGTTAAAGGACCTTATGGAAGGGCTGAAGTTCATCCTCAAGGTAGAAGGAAAGCTCCCCGCTCCACTCGCCTCTGCTGCGAGTTGGCTGGAGACAGTTGTCAGGGCTAAAAGCAAATCCTTTACACTGCTGTTACTGCAGCTTAGCAACGGGAAAAATACCCCAAAATGGAAGAATATCACCCAGTTTTTTTTGTAAATAAAATCTGTATCTGTCTGGTAAATAAAATCTGCGTCTGTCTGTGGGAGATGTGTTATCTGCAAGTTCTGGGTTGGTCCAGTATTGTCAGACAGATCAACACCTCATGATTTTATTTTTCGCCCTCCTTTTCACCTGTTGTCCCACTGCAGATGGGATACTTGTGGTGAGGAGAAGGTTACAGGGCCTGTTTTGCAATAAATATGCCCGTGGTTTGAGATGCTGGAAGGCAACCTCCCGAAAGACATAAAGCAGAAGTAGTCAGGCAGGTAGGGGCTGCTCGTTAGCTACAAGGTGAGTGATAACAGAGCCCACCGTGCCCGAACACGCGCATGGTGAAGAATGAGCTCCCTGCTCCCTTCGGCTATTCCCTCTCGCGCTGCAGTCTCCCTCTCCCCTCGCCTGTGGCTGTAATTCACAGGCAAAGTGGCAGGGAGGCAGGGGAACTGAAATCACGACCTTACAAACTGAAGAAAAATGCCCATGTGGCTCTGAATTTAGAAGCTTCAAATTACAATCAGGTTAATTTTAATAAAATAAACTCTCTGGCTTCCGTGTATCTGATTTTGAGAGGACTCACCTGCTTCCCAATTGTCTGGTACCACTGAGTATTTAGCTAATGATTTATCGATCGGAGAGGAGCAGGCAGGTTATTCTCCAGGCACAGACTACGCTACGTACATGGCTACAATTGCTAGTGCATGCATTGCTATAAATCAAAAGGGACAACATTAGGAATACCACAGGTCAGATTTTCAGTGGGAAAGAAAAGGGGACAATCGCTGAGCAAGTGATAAGGGAGTTGGGAGGGGTAAGGGCTTGGGGGATACGTGGAGCTTGTTCCGGAGCTCCCAATGCTTGCATGCAATTTTGTGGCACAGTCTGACATTTAGGGAAGGTGGGGAGGGGAAGAAATCAAAACCACAACCAAATGAAAGCCAAGAGAGGAACAAATGAAGTCACGTGGACCAGGTCACCTGGGTTTAGTAAAGCTCTGATATGCTGATTTTTTTATATTTTTTTCCTGGGACACTGTTTAGAAGAGGGACAGCACAGAAACATTCATCAAACCGGTTCATTTCTTTTTCTTAGAACTTCTATGCTGTGTTTTCCTCCCAGAAACAGGTTTGGGAACAACCAGTATGCACGTTAGGAGCTTGGAAGTGGCCCATCCATGGGCTGCAAATTAGTTAAACAGCAGAATAGACATAATCCCAATGGCAATGAGAGAGAGAAGGGCTATAGAAGTGTGACTGCGTCACACTGAGGGAATTCCCTCTTTTCCAGGTGGCGTTAAAGAAAATGTGAAAGGAGCACTGAGACACCCTTCCTTTTTTGCCCCTTCCCCCAGGTACAAACTCGCTGATTCTTGATCATCTCAAGATGTGCACAGAGATCAAAAAGTGACGTCGTTTTCCCAGGCCAAGCAGTGAGTAAGAGATCAAAGCAAGAACAGGATCTGGCCCTGGCTCCTCAGCCCTCACAAAGCTTTCATGCCAGCCTATGTTCAGGCTGGTTCTGGCCAATCATTTGAGCTAATGAGCTTGGATACCGGCCAAGGCAACAGATTTATTGTGTGACAGGGGAAAAATAGCTTGCATATGTTGGCTTCAGGGAATTAACCCTAAGTTCAGGCTTCCTATCCTTAATGCTTTCCCATTTCTGATGCTGTTCCTCTTCAAACAGAACTTTCACAAATACATATGGATTATTGTAACTTCAGGTTTAAGAGATACAGATGCTACACCAGAAACAAGTCTCTTCCGAAGGTCAAATATATAAA
>JAVCKT010035732.1:0-14790 GCA_032273925.1 Rhynchotus rufescens | reverse complement strand
CTGTTTTGTTGTGTTCTTTTCTGAGCAGTTCTGGATAAAATGTTTATGGATTTTCTTTTCTCTTAGCAACTCAAATAGAAGGTCAACTTGGAGCAACACCTAAGACAAATTACATTTCCATGATACTTAAAATGCGTAATACTGTTTTTGTAAAAGCCTTTCTAGTGCATCCCAGGAACGCTACATTGAGCTCAGCCAAGGGAAAGGGCACCTGCCTTCCCTCTTTTCCTTCTGCTCACTGCCACTGCTTAATTGACTGACCCATCAACTGCTATTCCCCCGTTGCCGTGTCCCCTGCAGCTCTCTATTGATTTTCCTGGTGAAAAAGTTCACTGAGATGACTGAGCTTGAGTCTTTTTTTTCTTTTTCTATTGCAGTTGGCTTTCTATTAGTTTAAACACACTAGGCTGTGGCCTTCTCTCATCATGGATATATGGTGTAGAAGTATATTAAACAATTATGGTAGCCTGGAGCACTCATTAAACCGGAAATACAGTAAACATTTATTATAGCAGCAAGAGGAAACTACACAGCACTGGCTGAATAACAAGTGTGTCAAAAGATGCATTAGGGGGATATTACCTAACCTTTTTTCCTATCCTTTTACTTGCAAAAAAAACAAACCAAAACCATAAGTTAGGGAAGTAGGTGAAACAGACACCAAATTGCTGAATGAATTATGTGGAGAGGTCAAATCAGATTGCGTCAAAATAGACTGCCAGAAAGCTTTTTGTACGAAGAGGTAATAAAATAAGTAAAGTTGGTAATTCGTGACTCCAAGAACAGGTTTTCAGTAGTTTCGAAATTTCTTGGTAAAGCAAGTTCTACACAGTATTTCTCTTTTTGTTAGAATGAATAATATACTTTCAGAAATTATTTTTTAAAAAGATGATTATGTTTGAGTTTTATTAACAGAGTTACTCCTCCCCCTTCAGCCCCTTGGGGAGGGAAGATGCACAGGTGTGCCCAACTCTGAGGGTTTGCTGCATGCAAGCACCGCTCAGCGTGCTCAGCTGTAGCCACGTCTACCGGGCACAGGTGAAAGATGTTTATTAGACCAGTGTGGGCTGGAATGTTCTTGCTAGAGGGCACCTCAGTTTCAATTACATG
This sequence comes from Rhynchotus rufescens, assembly GCA_032273925.1. Lineage (NCBI taxonomy): Eukaryota > Metazoa > Chordata > Aves > Tinamiformes > Tinamidae > Rhynchotus > Rhynchotus rufescens. The sequence goes on along the minus strand of JAVCKT010035732.1, from coordinate 13,680 downwards.
CGGACCCCTTTGGGTAGGTTTGGCCAGGAGGGAGCACTGCACAGACTTGAATCAAACTCTCTGATAATTGTAGGGCTGCTGTGTTGCTGTCTCAGAGGATACAAGGGCCATGAATGGTTTGAAGCTCCATGAAGCAGATTGCTCCAGCAGCCCCTTCCAGGACACAGCCAAAGTTCTCCCCTGAGGTTTTCAAAGCTTATTAACTGAGCCGGTGACAACACATTATGCTACTAAAGTGTTCAGAGCCTCTGTGTGTGTGGTTAACATGGGATATTCAGGGAAATTAAATACCAGTTCACTGGCAGAATGATATTTGAATGCTGCTGGTGCCTGAGTTATCAGTCCTGGGAGAAATGGTTGGCTCCTTTTCCGTGAGCAAGCTGCAGGTGGGCTCATGTAACCCTCCTCAGCAGCATCACTGCTCCCTGGCTTGGGCACGAAAGAGCTTTAGCTGCTAGGGCATCCTGCAGCAGGTCCCGTGGTGTTTCCTAGAGTTCAGTATCAACGATTTTCAACTCCATCTGTTTTTCCCAAGAGCATATGGCTGAATATGTTGAAGGTAAGAATGAAAATCCAAAAGTATTAGGATCACAGAAAGTAATCTTCTTTCATCCTCTTTGGTGCAAGAGTAGATAGTTCTAATCCTTCCCTCCAGCTGCTGTGTAGCCAGCTGCTATCAGCTGGAAACTCGGATAAAATCTATATTTTATAGAGTAACATCATATACATAACAGTCAACTCTTGGGCTGTTGCTAAGACTTCCCTGAGCCTCTTGTTTCTCTGCCAGGATTACATGTTCTTGTCTTTTAAGCAACCTCTTGGAAAACAATTAATACAGTGCAGAGTTAAACTACTCCTATGAACACTGCAGGCAGTAAGAGCAGGAACTTTAATGGAGCTAATGCTTTTAGAATTTGTTTTTCAGAATTTTGTTCTGCAAATAATAGTAATTTCCAAATCGTTGGTTTGGTCTCCTTTTGTACTTGGTAATTTTTAGGCAATTTCTTAAGAGAATAAGCTTTTTAGGATAAGCATCAGTGAGACTCTTCTTCACCAGATTTTTTTTTTTTTTTAATGCCCAAACCACCAGTTTATTCAGTGTGAATTGTTGTGCAGTGTGGAAAATGTAGCAAGATTGTCAAGGAATTGCTTACATTACTGGTTCCACAATGGGAAAGAAAAGTTTTCTGATGTCTCAAGTGTATACTGCTCACAGCTAGAAAGCAGTTTAGTGTGATAAGTGATTTTAAGTGAAGTAAATGTTAAGAGTGCTGAAAATGATGGAAAAGTTTTGGAGCAGGTTGACTTTAAATGTATTCCCATGCGAAAAGTGTGATTGAAAATATTATAGTCTATTTTGCTCTAACTCTGCCCTAAAAATAGAGACAAATTAGAGTTGAGGAACGTTCCTTTATATTTTTAATACTACTTTTTTGTATTATTCTCCAGTGTGAGACTTAAGGAAATAGTACATGTAAAGCATGTGAGTTCTTCATACGTTAGTGCTTTTCTTGAACAGGAAACAAGGCAGGACATTCTTCCCGCTGTGAAGGCTCCACTGGTGAAAGTATCTGAGTTCTGCATGATCTCATGGTGCTCTCACTGCGACTTCTCTCTTCATCACCTTATTTTGGGGTCCGGGTGTGTGGTTCTGCATTGGCTTCATGGTAAGGAGGCGTGAAAGCTCTGAAGTGCACCAGGGCCCCTGGCACCCCTCCTCACTTAGCACGTTTCCTAATGTGTGGGAGAAAAGCTCATTAAAAGGGCGTTTCAGCACTGAAAGTGTCTTGCAGGCCTAGCCTTAGTCAGAAATGCAAAACTCCCCCCATAAGCCCATTCAAAATGAGTAAATTATTAATCGTAGCTGAGTTATTTTCTGAAGACTTGCAAGACATTGGCAATTTAGACCCAGATCCCCCAAAGCACTAGCGTTAATTGCTAATGACATCAGTGGCAACTTCTTTTGAAAATGTTCCAGACTAGATGTTAAATACTTTGATGTTAAATGACGTTAAATACTTTAAAAGCGGGGAGGTCTGAATCCATATAAAAACACTTTAAATTGCACAGTCGGATCAGTTAATGCCTGAGTTTGAATTCCTTTATATCGTGCTAATATAATGTAATTAGTGCAAAGGAGGTAATAAAGATGACATGTCTTTTTACAGAAGAAAAAAAGTTAAGCAGCCTGGTTAAACCATCGAGCAGGGTGATGTCTCTTGAGGAGAAACTGTACTTGTCACAAGCAGAACAAATCCACCCAGGGGAAGAAAGCCATCTCTGAATATGGAGACTAATAGGCTTAATTTACTTTCTACACTGCATGATGGGATAGAAATTTATGTGCCTGTAATATTGGTCAGGACTGCTGTAAATAATTCCCTTTTATGACCGTCATTCCCTGTTTCCCCCCTTTCCCCCTCCCCTTTTTTTTTTAAAGTTGGAACACAGCTTGGATTTATGCTCTGCTGTCTCGCTATTTCCTGTCCATCTCTGGCAGCTGAGCTCGTAGCTTGACCATAAGATTTAGAAGTCTGAGGAATAACAAGGGCAGTTCATCTCTCAGCCCCAAATTAAAGCCTTTCCCACATTTTGATCTATGACTTTGTAGCTCCCTAAGTCAGTGTCGAGTGGAGGCATTGACATCTGACACAGCAGAGACTAAACATGCACACGGGTTAGAAATACAGAAGGGAAGCAGCAGTGCATCATCCCATCTGCGTTTATTGGCAGGAGCTAATGCCACTATGTTAATCCTGCCCTTGGTCTTCCATGCCTTCCTTCCCATGGCCAGAACACAGAGTAAGACTTGCAGCTTTGGAGCAAGTTTTGATCTTTCCTCATTTTGAATGCTGCTTGGTTGGTTTTGACGATAGAAGATAGAAAATCTCCAGTTAAAAAATGCAGAATTCATCAGGCATAAAGCCCTCTTCAAATTATCTTTTAAAAGAGGGCAAGTAAAGGAAATTCACAATCAAGTGTATATTCTTTATTTTAATAGAGTAATTATTAGAATTGCTTTTCCTCCTTACTTTCTATGCTTCAGGAAATCAGAAACTATTGTTTCTTGTTTAGACATCTCCAAATTTAAAATCTCACATCCTGTAATGATTAGATTGAGCTATTCAGCATGTCATTAATACTCAAAAAAAAAAAAAAAAAAAAAGTAGAAAGATAAATTTTATCAATCCAAGGAAGGTCTAATTTCTTCCATACCCAGAAAAAATATTCTTTCTGTTCAGTTCTAGTATTTCTGTGCACCTCTCCATGTTCGGAATAAATGAGGTAGAATTTGTTGATTTCTTCCCTCCAACCTGTACTTTTGAAGAAGTGTTTTGGGGTAGCAAGTCAAACTATGCTAGAGCTGTGACTTTGGCTAACTCTTGTCCCACTATTCCAATAGCAGTTGGCTTTTGTCAGTATTTATGCATTGTGATAGCACTTGCTGTCCTGGCAGCTGTCAAAATGGTTTACTAGTCTGAGTGCTTGGAGGAGGAAACTCGGGCCAAGTGGAAGAGAGGCAAAGACAATTTCTTATGCTTAACTTTTTTAGTTTTGTTTTCAGCAAATTTCTTTTTAGCTTAATAGAGGAGATGAATAGGTGAAGCTTATAATCTACAAAGACTATACAATAGTTTTAAATGCAAAAATCCTCCACGTGTAATATTTTTATCCTTAAAAATTGACATTTCCTGATCAAACCTGTGGTGGAAAAGAAAGGAGCAGAAAATTACTTTTTGGTGATTTGGTGTAGGGTCTGCAATAGTACTTTGGAAAGGCTGATATGTTTCTGAATTGTGAACTCAGTTACTTGATGGGCCCGTGTAAATGTCAGGTTTCAGAATGAATTATATGTGAATGACTCTCATGTACCAAAGAAATGCATGACTAGAGCTGTATTCAGCATTTTGCACCTGCTACTTAAACTCAATCACTGCCATAAGAGAATTTTATCAAAAAAAAAAAAGTTTTTCTTTATTAAAAGCTACTACACAATCATTCTTTATCATAATAGTTACATTGAAACGGGTATAAAATGGGAAGCAGAGGAAGATAGCCCAATCAGATAAGTATATTTTCCACCTTGAACTCGCTTATGGCAGGTTTAAGGAGATACTCCTTTTTGCTTGGTATAGTGCAGAATCAGAGATGCTGAGCTCATCAATATAATAAATTTCTTGCTACCCTTAGCTTGAACGTTCCCTGAAAACTGGGGCAAAAATTAGCGTTGCTGATATCAAATTGGACTCTAATTGAAAAAAAGAGAGAAAGTTTGGTTATAATTTTGAAAATGTGGAGAATGTTTTTAGAGAATTGAAATCTGAATAATTAAATAGAAATCTTACATGTACACTAACTCCTTATACAGGAGATTCTGTTTTTTTAAAAACACTAAGGCATTCCTTCATATAATAATAATAATAGAGTTAATTGGAGTTAACTATATGGTGGAAATCAAAAGGACCTGACAGGTATTCTGTGAGTTCAAAAATAAGTAATAAGCAAGCATCAAAATGTGCTTAATAAGAAAGCATCAAAAAGGGTGATTTTTAGTAAAGCTCAAAATATGCACTAAGTGGTAAAAACTGGCTTACTCAAATGCAGGCTAGAGGACAACTGGGCAAGCAGGTCTGCACTGAGATATTTTGAAGGTTTTAATGAATTACAAGCTCAACTTGAGTAGTACATCACACTGTTACAAAGAAAGGAAGATGGTATCCCTGGAAAATATCCTTCAGGGCACCCTCTGTACTCTTTCTTCTCTTAAATACTACTCTTAATGCTTCAGCTGGAATACTCTGCCCAGTGCATGGCAATGGACCACTTGACATTACAAAGACTGCTTAAAGATAATACTTTTTAAGCTGTGATACTTAAGAATCATAAGATATTTATTTTTTGTTATAGCTGATTTTTGCACAGTAACTATGTAGTGTGTCTTATGTCAAATTGACCCAAGGAAGGTTCAGTTTTAGTTTCTATGGCTCTCTGCTTAAAAGTTAAATCAATACTACAGAACTGAAACAAAATTGTTACTAAGGCTCTTCTATAATTAATTAGTTATATTTTTACTGTACTTCTGAGGTGTCCTTAGAAATAATTACAGTCTCTCTATTTGTTGTATTGTTCAATACTGTCTCTTATTAAAATGGACTGAAGTTCTAGAGGCTATGTGTGGTGTAAACTTAATATTTCATAGCTACCATATTTCACCACGAAGTTCATGTTCTTTTTCTGTTCCAGAAAAACACTTCTCTTGATTGGCAAACTGATTTGTTACAATTTTATAGCAAATAATTCATAAATAGAATTTAAAATACAAATTTGTGCTCATTGATAAATGTAAATTGCAGAAATCTTTTTTTCTGATTATGGATTTTTTTAGTTCTTTTTGTCATTCTTTTACAACATAATGTTCTTGACAGTTGGTAATTTGATCATCAACTTCTTGTTTTATGAAGTTAATGAAATCAAGCGGTATGCCAGAGGATTTATGAAATATCTCATATGATGTCAATTGAAAAGAATTGAAATGTGTATTTACATTTATTTATATAGAGCTTGTTGGTTATTTCATATTAGGAGGAGCAGTCCCACAAATACTGTTAGTGTTCTCTTCTTCATGTGCTGCCTATCATTTTGTCCTATTTTGGAACTCAGTAGAACCAGGAATGATTTTCACTACGTTTCTGACAACTTCATGCATATCTGCAGATACCTTTATTTTCCTCAGTTTTAGCATCCTTTACAATTAGATCACAAATACAATTTGTGAGTATTTGTGGATGATGGGATTGGAAGGAGAGTCTGGTTAAAGAACTCCATGCCAAAGGCTTCAGAGTTATTTAAGATTTTCTGCAGAATACCCACTAAGTTCCTTCCTTGCCTCTATATTTTAGTGAATGCTTTTCAAGGTGGTGATCCTCTTGGCTTTCTTAGTGAAAAACTCCATTAGTTAACCTCACTCAAAATACTTCTTGATTTCATTCAGGCTTATTTTTCTTTCCCTATTTCTAACGGCATTTTTCCATATTTCTACAGCAGCCACTTTACGTATAGCTTTTCATCATTTTCATTAAATCTCTATATGTTCTTATGAAGAATTATTATACTGTCTTTCTCCTGAGTAATTCTAGTGTACCTATTTCTCCTAGTTTTTTCTTATATGGCATGCCTTCCTGCTTTTTATCACTTTTATTGCTCTCACAGAATAGACGAGCTCTACATTGTTCTGTATTCTTGCTTTGGCTGTTCTGGCTATGCAGATTAGCTGCATAATTTTTACAGTATCTGTGCTTAGCTATACTAGTGACTCAGAAAGAAATAACTGCCCCACTGGTGCTGTCTGTACAACCTTTGTGGGTACAATCTCTAGCTTATTATTTTGAATTCTGTTCATGTTCAGTATGTTGTATTTTAGTCCTCATTTCTTTTCTTGCAGTATCATTCCCTATTCAGTATTTTATGTGGTTTTATTTGTCCCTTAGAGCCTTTCCTCTCCAAATGTATCTTGATAAAATCTCATTCAGGTTATTTTTACAAATTTATCCAATAATACCAAATCTTTGGTCGACATGTAAGTCGCTTTTATCTTTGACTACGTGTAAATGTTTAGAGTGTGTTTTCTGCTTCTAATTTTTGAAAATACTGTCATTTCACCTTGTCCTTGCTTATCTCATTTCCTATTTAGTTCAAATATAATCTTGTTTTATTATCTGCTAAAGGTTGTGCACCTTTGCTATGCTTTTGCAGTGGTTTTAAATTCAGGGATTGTCTTCTGTCCTTGTGTGATGCTTCCTGCATTCTGGCCTACAGTGTGTTACCAGAAATGTGGCAAGAGCTGTTAATTCTCGTGACTATTTTTGATAATAGGAGCAGCTTTTGAAGTCTTAGGAAGACCATATGGTATGGGGGTATGGATTTGCGTATGTTGCATGCATCTGTTGCTAGCAAAATGACTCTTGTAGCCCCCAAATAGATACAGCATCTCAATATCCTACCTCACTGGAGAGAAAATCCCAGTTTTCCTGTATTAAGCACTGATGATTTCCTCTGCCTTTTCAGGAGAGAACTTTTTCCAGATGCTGCACTGCATTAAGTCAAGACTAGCCAGCCTGCTGCTAGTACTTGTTCAGCCCATGCCATGGTGTGCACCTTAGCAAAGGCTTAGCTGCCAGGGTCAGCTTAGCTGCTGAAGTGACATCCGCACTTGAGCGTTTTCCTTGGATGAGGCTGTAGACACCAGAGCCCCATAGCTGGCACTCACCAATATAGGCCATAGCAAGAGAATGCTGCAGTAAGTTCAACAGTTAATATTTTCTCCTACATCCTCAGCTTTTCTTTTCCTAGAGTGTTCTTGCAGTGTGGATGGTCTGGTGAAAATTCTCACGTAGGATTCTCAGATTTTCAAATTTTTTTTTTTTTTTTAAGCCTTGCAGATGACTGTTAAGCTTCCTAGGTTTTATACAAGATATTCACCTATCTTTTCCTAAGGTAATAGCTTTCAAATCTCCTATCAATAGAAGTGCTTGTTATAGAGGAGGAAGGAAAAAACGCAGATACCGATGTAGAGCAGGAGTGAGTCAAAGTGTGTCAGTAGCCCAGAGAGGTAGAAACCTTGCAAGTAGCAGTAATTTTGTGGGCCAAGTGTTTAAATTGGGGCTGCTGCTCTCCTTGGAGTCTTGATCTTGAATCTGGGTTGCGCTTGGTGTGTTCAGCTCCTTCAGCTGAGTTGTGACTTTGGGCCGGGTTTGGATGCACAGAGGTGTTGCCACCTGTTCCACGTTACTGAGTTTGTTCTTGAGCAATTCTTCAGCTGTGTGCAAGGGAGGTCTTGAAGAGAGTCCTCGGGGCTCTCTTACTACTAATCAGTGACCTACTAAGTTGTTAATACAATAGAAACAGTTTTTTAACTTCTTTATAGAAGAAATGGCAGGCTATTAATGTAAGCCTGAGATTATTTAACTGTAGTATCCTCACTGCACATGACTGATGGGAGAAGTACTAGATAAGTTCAGCTCTTCAGCTTTTTTTTTTTTTTTTTTTTTTTTCCCCCCCAATGTTGGTAAGACATTAGACAGTGGATACTACAGCAGTTGGTTAAGCAACTGGAAAGAGCCCAATGTTTCCAGTCTGAAATCAACTGCAGAACAAGCTGCATATGGTGTAAGATTCTGCTTGGATGGTTTCTTTAGGAAACCCTCAGAAGAGGTGTGCAGAGCTGCCATCATCTCTATGTTCTGATATATTGAACTTTTTTTCTTGTATTTTTAATTTTCACTTATGATATTTTGAAATGAAGTATGATCAAGGAGAAGAAAGGGTACTTGAGAATACTTAGTTTATTGCTAAAAAGTATTACTGTTACTAAAAGTTTATTAAACTTCTCAGTTTGTTTCTATTTAGTTTATATTTAGAATAAAAATAAGACATTAAATTACATTTTCAGTGCATAATCGCTTTCCATTTGACTTTTTATTGACTAGCATCTTTTTGAAAGAAAGTTCGTGACAGAAGGGAACAGTTCTCCTTTAATGCTTATATGGTATTGGATATAGTAGGTGAGAGAGGAAGTAAATATCCCAAAAGTACATCTTAGTCTATGTAAGTCCTCATGCTGCCTGTCTTTATTGGCGTCAATTGCACTTTATTTCCATAGTTTACTAAATATAAATGTAGATGAGGAATCCTGGCATTCATGTTTCACATGGAGCTGATGGCTAGGATGCAGTTATTCCTGTTACTTATTTTCACTGGAATATGAAGCAGTATTTAGTCTTCAGAAAGTAATGAATTATATCACTACTTAATTTAATGTGACTTGTATTACAGCAGGGCAGTAAATCACACGCATCCTTAGATTGGCTTGGAAGCATTTTTATGGCCAAGATCAGGATGTAAATTGAAAATCTGACATTCCATTTTACAAATAATGATAGTGCTGTAGCAGATATAGAGATGACCAAGGATGAAGAGGCTGTCTTATTTTCTGAGGTAATTGCACCTGTGGTCTCTTCATGATTTTTTTTTTTTTTTTTTGGCATTGCAGGAGAAAGGCCCTAGAAAGTGACTTCAGTTTATTGCCAAGAGTTCTGTTCCATTCAGGGCAAGGAAAACATAACCCTTTTACTAATCTTATGAAGTGAATTTTATGATAAAATAGTTTTTAACAAATATGTATTTGCTGTATGGATTTACTAAAAGACCAATGGGCAATGGATAGGAAATATTTTTAGGTTTAAACATATAACTAATTCTGATTAATTATTAATAATTTTTCTTTCTATTCTGCCATGCTTTAGGGCAGTTGTTATGTGCCGTGTATCATTTTGAACTGCAGCAACCAAATTTTGCACTTAAAAAAACTCGTAACTTGTGGTTTTTCAGTATTGGAGAATAGCCTTACAGTTTTTAATCTGTAGCTGTAATGGCCTTACTAGCCAGGAATTGATGAAATAATTACCAGAGTATTTATTCAATTCTTAATCCTTTTTTTTCCAGTCTTAAGAAAATTTGAATTTCTGAGCAGGTCACCAAACATGATACAAGAGAATTTTATTGAGCTACTAGCCATATTAAAAGTACCACTGTTCCTAGTGTCTTGCAAGAGATAGGAATGTTAATCATGATTATGTTTAACAAGGTGTCCATGTAAAGGTAATGTGTGTAAAATTTTATTTGCCTTGGAGAACAGTTTAAATGTAGATGAACAAAACAATAAACTTGCACTTGCAATATGTGAGTGAAGTTGCACTGCATTCAGACTTCAGAGGAGATATTAATACCACCGAACTGTTAGTATCTAATTTAACAGGCTAAATTACCTGACTAATCTCCCTAGGATCTCTTTGAAGTAAATGAGAGAACATGGTTTCTCCAGAGAGTAATTCAGAGCAAAAGTCTAATTTAAGGCTCTGAATTGTCCTCTAGAGAAACTTCTTCCTCTGCTTTGAATAAGCCTCCTGACCTGATTTAGAGCTGTTAATAATTATTAATTATTTACCAGCAGGCTAAGATAGGTATCTGAAAGGAAATGCGAATGTCTATGAAATGTGACCTAGATATGGTAATTTGGAAGATTCTGTAATTTTAGGCTACATAGCCCATTTTGGTCACTTATTTCTATAGTTCTGGTCTTTTTGTTGAGGAATATCAGAGAAAGGCCTTTCCAAAGGCCTTTAAACTTTACTAAAGACCTTCAAACTTTACTAAAATTAAAGATTCTGAAATAGGCATCACATCAGGAAATGAGCTGAACTTCACCTAGCTACAAGGCTAAACACCTTGGGGAGAAGATCAGAAATAGATCGAAAGGACCTGTTTGAGAGAAATTGGCAATCTAGAAATTCTTAGGTTTTGCTAAGATTAGATATCTATAAAACATTGCAGCTCTTCCATCCTGAAATGTCTTTTCAAAGATAGTCTTTACAAGAGATTCAGAGGTAACAATGCACCTATAAATACTACTTTCCTGAAGTATGAATGGAATATCTTTCTTTAGACCCCCATCGATAGCAACTGTGAAGTTACCACAGGAGAAGTCTCCTCAGGGGTTTCACAGCTACTGCCTTGCAGCCAGAGGAAGCAGGAGTGTTGCTTTGGTGATGGTGGTGCTTTGCTTAGAAATCGTATGATTAAGCAAGTTAAGTTAATTCAAATTAAATATTTGCCTGCAAGCATTTAAATTGATGTCATAACTAAAGGTCATGTGCTGGTGGCAGGTGTTGGTGTGTTGAGCGCTCCCGCACTTACGAATGAGATTATATGGCCTACCTGGGGATGGTAAAATATGAGACAGAATCCTGGTAAAGTAAGGATTTATTTATTTATTACTCTTTCAGGAATGATGTTAATATCATCAAATAGGACTTCTTCATAAACATCCTGGAGAGATTTGAGAAAATCATAGGTGAAAACCCTTCACAGAAAAAAGCTGATGAAGCCAACGGCCGAAGTGAGCTCAGTTTTCAGGCTATGGAAAGCTTCTGAGTTGTACTGAGCTTCCAACCTGGAGTAGGTGTTTTGAGATTGAACCTTGCAGGACCCCCTAGGGCAGAGTCAGATTGAGCTCATTCTGCTTGGACTGTTTTCTAAACTGGAGTAATTGCATTAGAACTGCAAGGAGATTTATTATCTTGTTAGTTCTAGCTAAGGAATTCTGGCCTAATGGCATCTACCGATCACTCTCCTGTATTTTTTTTTTTTTTTGACTTGTCAGTTGTCATAGCTTTATGAAAAATACCACGTAGGCTTCCCTGATTGCCATGTCTGTACTGCAAGTTTGGCAGATTGGTGGGTGTACTTGTTCTGCATGTAATCTAGCTTGCCTAGGTGGGTAACATCTTCAGTGAGACATGGATCCCATAGTGGCATAGGCTTCTCTGTGGATTCTAGGATCCTCCCTAGATCTTGTGTATTAATTTGTAGGTGTTCACAGCTCATATTCATTTAAATAACCTTTATTTAAGGCTGTATAACACACCAGAGCAGAACTAGCTCAACCTGGTAGAGCAGTATTTTTAAATGACACAGATAACTGCATACAGCTGCATGCAGCTAACATACCACTCCACTTGTATTTGTATTTCTCTACTTTTCAGTGTTGTAAATAAGCAAAGAAAAAAAAAGGATGAAGTAAAATTTCCTTATTTTAAATCTATAGGCTAATATAAACTCTTAGTGTCCTGTTAACTAAATGAGCTTAACATTTAAATGTTAGGAACAAGAACAAGAAACTGTTTAATAATAGTATGTGTATTGTGCTATCCTTCACAGTTTTATGAGAAACTGCTGCTGATGCAGATGGATCATTTTGGCATGATTATTTTGACATGTCTTGTCACAAATAGTCAACTATTTTCTATAATACAGATTTTATTTTCCTAATTAATCAAATATCATAATCTTGCTAGTCTCTAGCAGTTTATAATTTAACTTACAAAGCTCTCATCCCAATAAAGGTTCTATAAATTTACTGGGCTAAAAGGACTAATGTCAATAAGTTGTTCTAGGATATTATCTGGCAGTAAATAAAAACTGTCAAAAATTTCAATAAAAAGAACGCTGCTCAACAAAAGACATATGCCTCATAAATAATATGTCATGACAACTGGCAGCCATAGTAACATGCTTGAATAAAAAGACTGAAAAAAGTAACCAACCAGAAGGGGCTAATGGGTTATTTTTGCTCGAGATCTGCCATAATCTTTTTCTGTCACAATATTATTACAGTTGTAGTAAAGCAGAAGGATTTATCCTGTCATTTTTTCTGGCATACTGTAGAACTTTTGGGTAGCAAAGATTGGCATACATGAATTTCCACAAAGAGCAAGTGTGTCAGCTTACCGCTGATCCCTTCATACCAATATTTAGCCCTCTGTATTAAATGAGTCAGGTCCAGAGTTTGTGAAAATATGATGCAGCTATGCAAAAGGGACACTTCATTACTTATAAGCCATTAGGTCAAATGATAAAATCAACATTTTGGAAGAATTATATCCTAGTAGTTTGGAAATGACAAGTAAGTTAATGTTTTGGAGTGAAATCTCTATGTGTCACTAAAGTTGGCAAATTGAATAACTTTCAAATCTCTTGATGTAGTGGCTTGCTGTTTGTTTGTTACTTTATTTGTTTGATTCTTAACTGTCCAAATGAGTGTGTTGAAATTATCTGTGGTGGAAAGGGATATGTGTTTTAAGGGATTATATGATAGTAAAAATGACTGTGATGACTATAATGATTAGCATGTATGAAATATTTCCTTTCTTTCCATACCTCCCCAAAAGGAGATATAAAGGTGTCTCAGAAAAAATAAGCTTTGGGGGAGATTTTACATGAAGAGTGCACCAAGGACTTTGAGGAGGCTGATTTTGATGTCATAGATAACTTGAATGTGAAGACCAAAATGTTTGTACGCAGAAGATGATGGGGCCATGACAAGGGGAGATCAGGTGTAATGAAGTAGAAGGTTGTCATGAAATAGCAATAAGGTAGCATAATAAAGGAATTAGTATATTGAATTGACTAAAGAATATAAGTTTATATAAAAGTTCATATATATATATGTAAAAAATGTATGTTAGAAATGTGCTGGAGGTAAAAACAAGACAGATGAGAGACATGGCATGTGGTTTTAGTGACAGTGAACAAGAGTATGATTATGGCAGAAATGTAAAGAATTTTGGGGCTTTACATTTTTATTTTTCTTCAGATTTGCAGATTTTGCTGGTAAATTAAATTTAAAGTCATCCATATGTTCTCTAATGCAAGAAGGAAGGAAAAGAAGGCGGCTCTAACTGCGTGGCAGTTTCTTGAGTCCTTTATGGGCTGGTTGATAAGAAGTTCAGCGCTTGCCAGATTTGCCTGCAGTTCCTCAGTGGGTGGCAGAGCAGCTATTGTGATCACCTTCAAATATTAACATTTCCACAGATTTTAGATGACATCCAAGCACAAAGTGAGGCCTCGCTAGTCTTCCTACGCTCCCGTCTTTCCTTTGTTGGGGTTGCGGTTGCTGCTGTGGGAAGCATTCGGCGCGCCCTCGCCGTTCCCCGCGGTGCGAGGGCGTTATTATCGCGTCAGCGTTACAGAAGGCGGGTGCCAGAGCCCTGGAACAGGCTGCCCAGGGAGGTTGTGGAGTCTCCTTCTCTGGAGATCTTTAAAACCCGCTTGGATGCAGCCCTG
>JAVCKT010035730.1:59308-70202 GCA_032273925.1 Rhynchotus rufescens | reverse complement strand
TGCGGCGGGCAGAGAGGCACCGCCGGCTGCTGGTCACCAGCTCCCGCGCTGCGGCGGGCAGAGAGGCACCGCCGGCTGCTGGTCACCAGCTCCCGCGCTGCGGCGGGCAGACAGGCACCCTCACTGTCCCAGGGCCATTGGCCACAGTCAATATTTTCAGCTGAGGCACACCTCAGAAAGCGCTTGCAGGGAACCATATGCGCAGAAAGACCAGTGTTGATGGGCGCACGCATCCTCCACCTTTTCATTCAAAATGACAGCAGAACAACAACTCCATGGGACAGCTTTGGTTTCTGCCAAGCCACTTCATGAGCCAAACCGTGCGGAAGATGCAGCAGTGCTTGGAGAAGGAGCTGCACACGCAGCACGATGAGGAAGGAGCCTCGCTCAGCCCTTCCCAACAGGCAGGAATCGCCTCTGCGTCCGCATGGCAGCCCAGGTCCCACGGGAGCACGTGCAGCGCAGCCCGCTGCCAAACGCCTCTGCCCAGCTCCCTGTCGGGCATGGAGCTCCGAAAGGCACCTCTGCTCGTGCTGCCTTCCCGTTCCCCCCGCCGCCTCCTGCACATTAACACCGTGGAATTATCCTGCAAGCAAGAGACTGCGAGAAGATTAACTTGCTTTTCACAAGGCAACATCAAAAAACACAGAAGCCTGAGAAAGAGGGCAGACTGAGGCCGACTTCTCCAATAACGAATAATTTGCCTGCTGTAAAATGCAAACATGTTGGGTAAGTTACTCACGAAGAATAATTGGGCAGCTCTGTTAAGCAGGAACATTTAAGAATGCTACTATCAATCTCTGACCTTTGTAAATTATATTTGGTCACACACCTTTCCACAGCACTGGCCTACGTGAGATAAAAAATAAATGCCTTTATTTATTTTCATGTTTTTTCTTGCTGTCCTTTGCATAACAGGTTAGTCAACGCAGCCCACTGTCCGAAACGCCTGCACCTACTGAGCCCCTTCCCTGGCGCCCGTCGGCCAAGTCCCCACGTGGCTGTGACCACTGCCCAGTGCTCTCTGCATTCTCCTCCAAGCTCTCCCCAATATTTCCACTGCAGGTGAATAAAAAAGAAAAAAGCATTTAACCAGCACTTTCCTGGTTAGGACTCTTATAAAACTGTGTGCTTACCATGTCTCTGACAAAATGCAAAGATCAATTCAAAGGCAGTGAGCATTAAAGATCATTAAATGAAATATCCCCGACGCACAGGAGCCTGCTGGTGCTTCCCAAGCAATTGCTGCTGTTTGCAGCAGCTCCAAAGGGGCGTCTGCGGGGGCACCGCCCGGCACACACCCAGCCACGTTTATTCCTGGTGCCATCAAACACCTCGCTCAAGTGCACAGCCCCAGAGCCCGAGCGCCCCATGGTATGGGCACCATACATACCATGTCACACAGGTGTGTGAGCCCGAGTGCTCACAGTATGGACACCATATATTCCACGTTACACGGTGTGTGAACCTGAGCACCCCATGGTATGGGCACCATACACAGCACGTCACCCGGGTGCGTTTCCGTGCCTCACTTGCAGGTCAGGGTGGCTCTGCAGCCCGTCCCCGTGTGCCCGCAGGAGCTGCAGCCGCCCTGCGCTCTGCAAACCCTGGGCAGCTCCAGGGGCAATCGCGGGCGCTCCGGGGACGCTCACGGGCAGCCCTAGGGGCATTCGCGGGCGCTCCGGGCTTGCACCAGAGCAAACGAGCGCACGGCCTGACCTTTTCTCCTGCTCCTCTCAGACCTCCTAATGGGTTTTTAATAGAAAAGATAAAATATTTGTAAAACAGAGGAAATCCCTCAAATACCACATCAATTTCCCTTCTCATTTTCCCAGATTCGTTTTAAAACCCTTTTGGAAATGCTACAGAGAGCAGGCAGCAGCTCCTGGCCTCTCCTTTCCCGCGCTCCTCCTGGCGCCGACGTGGCCACCTGGGAAATGCCTCTCCAGGCGCCTTCCATGGCGCTGGCTTTGCTCTAAGCCCTGCTCCCCGGCCGCGGGCGGGCGCAGCAGCGGCACCCGCACCATGCACGCCTGGATTCCATCCAGGGGGAATCACGGTGGGCTGCAGGCCGGGAGCCGGGATCAGGCAGACTGGGTGCCGCATCCTGGCACGCAGCCGCCCTTCAGAGCCGCCCTCAGCTGCGGCTGCGAGACGAGCCCAGCGCCACCAGGACACCCGCTGCAGCGTCTGGCCCTCACCGCTCCCCGCTGCCGCCTCCCCTGCGACGGGAAAGGCTCCCGGCACCACCAGGCCAGCACCGCAGGAGCCGCAGGGCAGCGGATCGCACCTTCCTCCTCCTCCTCGCAGCACCTGCTTCCAGGCACAACTGCAGCTCCCTCACGTGCAGAATCCCTGCTCCAGACCCGCCGCTTTCGCTGCCCCGGGTCTGCCCACCAGCAACGCTCCCAGTGCTGGTGGGTGTGGAGCAAAGCGCCCGGCGGCTGCCGCGCTTCCTCCCCGGCTCCTTGCAGGGAACACGCCGTGTGTTTCGGGTCCCGCCACCCGAGTTCTGCCCTCCTCCTACAGCACAGGACGCTCCTTAGGGAGTGGAGGGCACAGGATGGATATTATTAAATATTAAATTTCCTATAGTATAGGTAATTTGGAGTTTGTCAGTACTCAGTGCGCCGTCTCAGTAAGTTATGAACTCAAAATTTGTGGACTACCATAGATTATTCGTTTTCCTGGATCTCCATCCACAGGGCAGCATCCATCAGGAGCTGCGTTTTTGCTGCTCTCTCCTCACCAGCGAGTAATGTTTAACGTGAACTGCTGCCATCAGCACGCAGCAGCTCCCAACAGGTCCACAAACACCCCTGTGCAGTGTCGAGCTCGGCACAGCCCCACCAGCACTGCTGGGGACCCCGGCGCCAACGCCGAAATGCTCCGTTGGGCTTTGACCTGGAGGGATGAGCCCCCCGTCCAGGACAAAGCGGGGTGCCTAAGGAGCACAGGCAGCAGGGAGGGCTCAAACTGCAGCAGGGCTGGGTGCTGAGTGTGAGGCTGCCGCGTGGGACCCGCTCCACCATGTCCTGAGCGCCCCGAGTGTCCGAGCATCCTGAGAGTTTCAAGTGTCCAAAGATTCCAGGGCCCGCAGCGGGAGCAGGGGATGAGGAGGCCAGACCAGGTACCTGTGCCCCGGGCCTTAAAAACATGAGAGCCAGAGGCGCCCAAGACATGGGGACTCGGGCTACGAGAAGGCTTCTCCCTCCTCTGGAATTTCCCAATTCCATTGGCAGCCATGGCAGAAAAGGCAGCTCCGGGGCCAGACCGCAGCTTCCACCACCAATAGAATCTGGTTCTTGGCTGGGGCTTGTTGGGGCTCCAAAGCCTCCAGCTCCAGCTCCAGCTCAGTGATCTCCCCTACATATCCTTCCCCTTGCACCCTAGCGCATGTGTTTCCAGCAAGAAAAGCTTTCCGTGTCCTTAAAAACATAACCTTTTACTTGGTGCTTTGCTAGGTTACCTGCAGAATGTCAATTCTTTCAGGAATTACTGTTGAAAAGAGAAACTCAAGCTCACTTGCGCCCGTTTTTCACAGCCGCCAGCCCGGCACCCGCAAGAGCAGCGCTTGGCTTTATTCACTGCTGCGTGGGCGCGCGCGGGGAAGCTGTGTGCGTGCTGCGCGCGGGGAAGCTCTGTGTGTCCTGCACGCAGCCGCACGGAGCGACGGCCACGCGGGCACCGTCCTGCCGCGAGCGCCGCGGGCAAGCGGCACCTCTCGGAGCGGTGCAGCGCACATCGGCGCCCGGCCCGCGCGCTCCTCGCCCGAACGGACCGGGCACCACGCCGCGCTCCCGACGCGCAGCGGGAAGGCAGAGCTGCGCTGCCTGCCGTGCGTTTATCGCTGCATATATTCTGTAGACCCTGGCACAGGTGAGTTGCTGCTAAGTTCCGAGGCAGCCTCGCTTTGAGCATTTGGGGCTTATTTCTTAACTAACGTAGCTTGGAGAGCTTCACACCTCCCTGCAGCTTCAGCCTCCGAAGAGATGCTTTTCCACCCAAAGAGCACGGAGCGCCTGGCGGAGCCGAACAGCAGCGGGATGCATGCAGGATGTGTGGGATGCATGTGGGATGCATGTGGGATGTGTGCAGGATGAGCCTCCAAATGCCCCTGGGAGCACAGGCCTCTGGCTGGGCTTACAGGGGCCCCGCGCCGCGCGCAGCCGAGAAGGGCAATCGCCCAAAGCGCCGTTTTAGCAACGTGACCCGCAGGTGTCTGCAGAGACACGGACAGCAACTGTCCCGTTTTGACGCACTGCTGCAGATGTCTACGGTCCACCCAAGGCCGTGTCTACTTGCACATGCGTTTGTACACACCAGCAATGAAAACAAGAACCAGCAACAACCAATAAAGCAGCACACAAGATATTCAGAAACCTTCGAGCAGCTGCAAATCAGAAGTCTGAACAAATCTAACCGTGGGGACGAAAGCACAACTTCTGCACAAAGAAACAGCAAAGCTCTGCGTCATCAACTGGATTAAAGAAACGTGGATAAAAGCATTCCCCCCTGCTTTTAATTCCTGCCATCCACCTTCTCCTGCGTATGTGCTCTAGCTGTTGCTGGTACCACAGGCAGTGACATATAGACAGGGAAGGGACATGACATACATAAAGCAAACAGAGGCTGAACAAAACACAAGGCGACGGCATTTACAATGCAGCTGACAAAGCCAGTCACTTCACTTTAAATAATGTGGCAGGCAGCAAAAATATAGTAATTACAAGAATTTCATTTTCATTAACTAATAAACCAAGGAAAACAATTTAAGTATCTGAATGTCATTTTTCAAATGAAAATAAACTGTAAACATTTGAATAACATCACAGCAGGGATAATATACCTAAGGAAACCTATTGAAATATGCTAGTGAATTCATCCTCTTTTATCACATTAAAACTGCAATTGACTGTAAACCTCCTACCACTCTCCACTGAGACTTTAATTGTAAAGATTCCTGTTACATATCATATTAGAATTTAGTTAAAATTGTAGAACACATTATTTCCAATCAGACAGCCAACCATCACTCACAAAGATTTTTAAAAAGGTGATTAATAATTCATCTCAGATAAGGAAAAGATCTATATTTATACCATCTTCTCAGCCACCATAAACTACCTGACAATTGTTCAGTAATGATGCCCAGTAAATTCTTTAAAATGGTAATTTGTCATTCTGTCACTTCATTTGTGACCTAAAATTCCTCACTTGAGGCATCATCAAATAAATTAATCACTTTCCAGGATCCATTTCTCTGTTCTGCACGTTATTATGCCCAGGCTCTCTTGTGTTTCTCTTCATTTACATATATTTAATGGCTCAGCAGTGGTTCACTATGGCACATAACGCACACATCTCATTACAGGTGAAATATTCTAACTGCCACTATCACTGGGAAAGAAAATAACTCTCCCAATTTAATTTTCCTGATGTAACAAAACCATGATTCTTCACTATGAAATGTTGATGCCATCCATCAGTCACAATCAATAAAATCATCAGAGAAGTACGCCTTCTTTAGCAGCATTCCTTCATACCGGTATTATTTGAGGGAGGTAATTAAACTCATAATATGTAATGAATGTAAATGAAGAAAAAACCCTCATGTTCTCCCTCTAACTACGCTTATTTTACTGCTTTGATTTAAAGTATTTTTACATCTTACAATCTATGAAATACACAAAGCCCTGAAGGAAAGGCATCACAAGTACAGTAAGCATCAATCAAGACATATAATGACTAATTAAAAAGGAACATATTTTAACATTAAAAAAACACCAAATGCTGTTATTTATAGATTTTTCACTTAAAATGATGCATTCCCTCCGGACTAATATATTTGCTGCCTTTCTGAAGTATGGATTGCGAATTCCCTGGGGTTCAGTGCTGTTGCCCGCATTCCTCAGGGAGCCACAGGGTTTTAGGGGCACGCGGCGCAGACACAGCCGGCTCTCTGAGATCCCCGCTTCCCAACGCGCTTGGAAACTCCAGCGAGACAGGAGCCTGTTGCAGAGCAGTGCGTGGCTCGGGAGGAGGCCGGAGCCACGGTGTCCCGCGCACGAGAGCGGAGCGGGTGTCCCCAGAACAGGGCTCGGAGGAGCCCCCGCCGCCACCCAAACCAGCTCACGTGCTGGGGGGATCAGAGCGGCGGCAGCCGCAACGCCCCGGGCAGGCTGCTGACGCCCCCGCGACGCTTCCCCTCACCGGCGCATTAATCGTCACACACACGCAGATTTTCAAAGAGTGAGGGGTTTATCCCAGTGGAGACGCAGGAGGCTGCTGCTCTGCCTCCGACGCCAGGAGCACCCGAGCTCCAGGGCCGCTCCAGCCCCGCGCGCGAGCGCTGGATGCGCACGGACAGTGTGGAAGGCGGCACCTCTGGAAGGGGCTGCACGTGCCAGGCCACCAGAACAACAGAGAGGACAAGGGCCGGGCAAGCGCCCTACGCGCCGCGTTCACCGCTGACCACCGGCCGCACGGGGCCGACCTCCACCAGGAGCCGACGGGACGGGTCCGACACAGCCTCAGCCGAGCTCTCCATAGCCAGCCGTCCTCCTAGATCCCGCTAGAGGCCTGCTCGGCACCGAAAGGGAACTTCAACAGATTTCCCGCTTGGTAAATACTAAGCTTTGAAGCTGACTACTCACTGACTACACAAGGGCTCAAATTCTCATGCCAGAGCTGGAAATCCAGTGCTGAAAGCCCAGTTTAAATCCCCACTTCTGTTTTCTGTCTGCAAACGGTGGAGATTGACCACATTGATTTCCCACTGAGAAATATTGCAAGGACGCATGAAAAGCGGGATCTATTTATCAAATTGCTGCGCAGCAGCTCAGTGCTACTCTGCAAACGGTGCCTGCTCCAATAAACAGGAACGCATGCTGGGTCATACTTCACATTCGGCAGATGTTGGGTTTAGCATACTGCTGAATGGGGGATTATTTAAACCTAAAAGGGTCCTCAGGGCAGCACAAGCACCCGGGTCATCCCCACTGATGTTCTGCCCCTCACCTGAGCCTGGCTTTTCTCAACTCACTGGAGCCTCCAAGCTGCCCGAGGAGGCCGCAGCTCCGCGTTCTGCCCGTGGCTGTGCCATTTAGGGAACACAGGAGCATTCATGATCTTTACGGTGTCCTGACATGCAATTTCAGCCCACTGAAGCAAACAGCCCAACTCCCAGCGGTTTCCCCAGGAGCCCGGCTTCCCGTTGCAGCGGTGCCCGGTGGCGGAGGGGAGGAAGCACCGCTGCGGCGCGTTCCCGATCCTCCCCCTGGTCAGCGACCGCCGTCCCCGCACGCGAGGCCGCGTCCTGCCTCATCCCGCCACTCCAGCGCCTCCTCCCACACGTGCCAAAGGCCCCGCTGGGCTGGGTACGTGGGGGAACCCAGCGCCGGCAGGTTCACTCGGGCAGCCTGCGCCTCCTCACCGTGTAAACGAGCGGCTCGGCAAGTAGCAGAGGCCGTTTCAGTGTGGTTCCCTCCTCCTCTGCAGTCCCCGGGAATTACACAGCTCCCTGCTCAGAAGCTTTTTGGATAATTCTGCATTTGCTCTATATATGACTGCCTGATGACAGCTTCAAAACTGTTGAACACTAAAGAGAGCTGGTGCAAAATGAGCAATACAGCATGTTAGTCCTACTGAGGGTTTGAAGCGAGGTCTAACGTGGCCCAAAGCAGCCTAGTGCACTTCTCATAATATTTTCATTGTAAAGACATAATTTCTATTAACAAAGTGCATGGGGGAAAACAGATCTGGGAATGGCAGTTCTTGTACTTCTTTTTCAGTTCATAAATACTATTTGTGAAAGAGCATACCTCTTCCTAATAAATAAACTTGTCTATAAAAAGTTGTATTTATGAGAGTAAGGGCGATTAAAAGCAGCTGGTGCTAAGAGAAACTGGCTGGCCCTTGGCTGGCAAGGTAACGGGCAGGCCTCAGCGCATCGCTCCCATGGGAATGCCCGGGAGAGTGGCCACAGTCGAGCATGGAGCCACCCTGCTGCAGCCTCCGTGAGGAGGCCTCCAGCAGCACACGAGAAAACGGGGAAAACCGCTCATCTTGCCTCAGTGTCCGGCTTGGGAGGTTGTGGGGTTGTGTTACTTTATTTTAGCTGTAGCCCACGTTGCCAAACGTTCGCTCTCAGTCTGGTAGACTTTGCATGTCTGTCCCCCTTTCAGAGGAAAGTCTGGGGAAGGCCAAGCAAGACCCACCCGCTCAGAGAGATGAGGTGGAAACCGAACCCACAGAGCGGCCTGGCGAGCGCCCGCGCGTTCAACCAACAGCCACAGGGCTCCGGGCTGGACTGGCGACAGGACGGGGCATGGCGGGCAGGCCCGTCCGTCCCCGCTGTCCCTAGAGGCGTCCCGCCCGCTCCCGCTCCCACTCCCGCTCCGCACCGGGGCCTGCGGAGCCCTCACGGCACCCGCGGCAGCGCCGCCGCGCGGGCCGAGCTCCCACAGCTGCTCTGACACCCCACGTACGTTCCGCCTCTAGCACAATCAGCGTAATTAAAAATTAACAGGCATTAATTGTTAGGGATGATGTAAACAGCTGATGTGCCACTTAGCCCTGTCTTCTGTACATATGATTAGGCAAAGCCAAATATTGTTAAGTAAACAGGCAACACTGACAAAAAGACAGAGACAACTAATTCCAACTAAACAAATGGGCGACACGGCGCAAGTCGTGGTACAGCCGGGCGGGTAAGTAGGAGGCCGGCGGAGCAGCAGGGGAGCAGCAGACGGAGGCAGCCCGGGCCCACGGGGAGCGGCACGCCGCTCCGGAGCCGCATCCCGCGTTTCATCGGCGTTGTTTAAATGTCAGGGCGACGCAATTCGGCGGCAGCCCCGCGCGAGCCCCGGGCAGCCTGCGCGGCGGCGGCGCGGGGCCCGCCTCACATGTGGCGGCAGCGGCGCGGCTCTAGCCCCGGGGCGCCAGCTGCCTCTGCCCGCGGGCTGCCGTGGCGCCGCCGCCCGCTCCGCGCTGCCGAGCGCGGCCCACGAGGCGCCACGGGCACCGCGGCCTCGTCCCCGCACCCTGGGGACACGCACGGAGCTCTGCGGCCACCGGGCCGGCTGCCTGGGCCCTGCAGCCGGGCTCCGGCTCCGGGAGGCGAGGGAGGCCCTGCAG
Organism: Rhynchotus rufescens; assembly: GCA_032273925.1. Lineage (NCBI taxonomy): Eukaryota > Metazoa > Chordata > Aves > Tinamiformes > Tinamidae > Rhynchotus > Rhynchotus rufescens. The sequence goes on along the minus strand of JAVCKT010035730.1, from coordinate 61,064 downwards.
ACACAGGGAGAACACCGGCGCTTCCAGCAGAGCATGTGCGGGAAACAGATGCCCTTGGGCAACTGCTCTGCATTTCCACGTGGTTGTCAGAGTCACTTTCTTGAAAGTGTGCAGGGCAAATAGCAAGATGTGTCACTCCCAGCGGTGGGAGATAGCTACAGATGATGTCAATTAAACATGCCGGGGGACGAGGCGGGAGCGCGCTTGGAATAAGCCCCGTGCGCAGGAGCTCGCCGGAGGAAGAGGAAGAGGAAGGCTCGACGGGCGTCATCCCGCGCGGTCCCGTTGCAGCCCCGGGCCCGCTGCAGCGCTGCCCCCCGGCCCCGTGCCGGGGCTCGTGGTGCCCAGCTCCCCGGCGGCGACGGGGCCCGCTCCCTCCTGCGGGGCTCTGCCGGGGCTCCCGAGGAGCCCAACGAGTTCCGATTTGTGCCATTTAATGTCCTAATGGCTCCACTAGTTAGGTAGATAATTACACAGTATGATTTATCCAGCCCATTTATAAATATTTATAATAATGGAGAGATTAACCTTTGGGATTTCTCGCGTGCGCTCCCTTTGGCTGGGGGAGGACGGCGGTGCTGTGTGTGGGAGCACTGGCAGCTCCAGCTCCGTGCCCACAGCTCCAGCTCCATGCCCATAGCTCCATGCCCACAGCTCCAGCTCTGTGCCCACAGCTCCAGCTCCATGCCCATAGCTCCATGCCCACAGCTCCAGCTCCGTGCCCACAGTTCCATGCCCACAGCTCTGTGCACCAACAGCAGAGCCTCCCCGGGCCAGCAGCAAAAGCATCTCCCAGCACAAACAAGCCAGGGCCACAGCTAGCAGGAAACCGGGCACAAGGTTCCTCACACACTCTGGAAAACTGTTCCCAAGACCATTAAAATACTGTAAGACTAATTATTACTGCATCCTGTAATTGCCAATATCTTGTGGCATATCTCTTTGCTTAGCAAGAGCATTACCATATTTATAGTTTGTTTTTTTTTTATTGTAATTATTTGAATTATATTTAAGCAAAACTATTCCGGCAATGAAAAGAGAATACATGGCAATAGCTACCAAAAGACAAATACTCAGAATTTTTATTTCTCAAATTTCATTAAAAAAAATACTTTAACATTCCAAGACTGAACTAAGGCACTTTTCCATGTCACTGCCACTGCATGCTTAAGCAGACATCAGTTTTGGAATAAGTTACTTAGTTTTAAACAGCCAAGTGAAGAACAGCCCCCCCTCCCCAAAAAAGTATTTTTCATTATCAGCTGATTAGGAGAAATAAAATTCTGATAGAAAGCATTTGGGGCTGAGGAGCTCCCATCAGCCCACGCAGACTATTGCACCTGTAAAAAAGCAAGACTATTTATTTGCAAGATTTATTAGTGTTGTAGGTAGCCTTGCTGTCCTGCAGCAGAATGAGGGCACACTGGTTTCTGTGAAGGGAAATGTCTCCTAAAACTTCCACAGCTTGCTCATGAGAAGCTGGTGCTGGGCGCACAGCAGCCCCTCGGTTTACAGCCCCATGAGACACAGATCGCGGTGTAAAGCCAGGAGGGACTCACGGCCGTTCGGCCTAAATGAATCTTGGACGATGCTGCAGCCCCCGCTGCGATCACACTGCGACCAGCAGAGCCTTGAACAGAATGCACTGTTGTTTCGAGCTTTTTGCCTAAAAATTGGGGGCAGCTATAGCATGGCGCAAGGATTTGGGTTTTTTTTTTTTTTTTTTTTTTATATGTAATAAGATATTTAATAAAAA
>JAVCKT010035730.1:42299-59298 GCA_032273925.1 Rhynchotus rufescens | reverse complement strand
TTTATTTCATTGGGTAATGTTTTTGGTTTTTTTTTTTTTTTTTTTTTTTTTTTTTTTGATCTGTAATCAGATAGTTCATAAAAATCCTAATGGACATGAAGATTTTGCTACTGGAGTGGTCAAATTTCCATTCTCAAACATATAACATTTTCAAACCCAGGTTGGCATTTTGGTTTGCTGAGAGTTTTAGGATAATAGCAAATTACACAGAAAATCTACCAATTCCTTGTCAAGTGAACTATGCAAAGGAGAACCATTAGTTCATAGTTCACCTGTGAGAGGAGAGACAGCCTGAATAGTAATTTTGGAGGCTCCAGAGGCAATTCTTTGCAGATACGGCTCGGGCCGGTGCCAGGGCTGCTCCTGCCTCCTGTGCTGGGGCCGCTCCGTGAGCTTCCCTTCCCTTTCCTTCCCTTCCCTATGGAGTGACCCTCCGGCTCGCTCCCGTCCTCCCCTTGCTCTCCTTTGCCAGCAGAGCCTCCCGCTTTCCCCTTGCTCTCGTGCGGTAGCAGAACCTGTCTCACCACCGGCAGGGGTTTGCTGCTTTTTAGGCTTTGAACGATACCATTACTAGCATTTATAAAGATAACATCACAATTAGGAACGTATGAATAATTAAAAAATGAGTAAGTAGCGCTTCGTCTCGCATCCTGCCTGCCGAAGAGGTTCTAAAATGCAGGCTCTTTATTTTATTACAAAACACCAGCTTGTCTTGGTGAGAGGAGATGAAAAGTTACTAATTTCAGGCTTTAGTTCAAACCCTTTAATCTCCCAAGTAAGGGCCTTCAGCGAGTACTCCGTTATCTCCTAAAGCCTCCGCAGGGCTGTTCATGTTCCTTGCCTTACTCCAGGCTCTTACCTTATCCAAGGTGAGCCCAGCGAGACAAAGGGGATGCCACCGGAGAAAATCAGTATTTAATGGAGCTTTTCTTTTAAATGCTAACTTGTCCTGGTGGCAAATATTATGAAACATGCTCACTTCGTTGCAATAAATAATGGTATATAATTAAAATTCCATTCCGTTGTTGAGAACAGTGTGATAAACTGTTTGTGAATCGGTAATTCTATTTATTAAAAACAGGGGCATTAATTCTGACACGTTGAATTATAACGCAGACAAACAGATCTCGTGTTTTAATTAAAAGCTTCTATTTGATGAGGTTTTCTATATTAAGATTTAATACTGGATGATCCGATCCGTGCGCGGGGCGGCGGCCGGGGCGCAGGGGGACCCCGGGGGTCGGGGCCCTCTCCCGCTTCCCTCCCCTCCCTCGGGGCGACGATGCGCCGGGAGAGCGGCCGCAGCCCCTCCGATTTCCTAATGCCAAAGCAGGGCTGAATATTAAAAGAAACAAAAAACAACACAAAAAGCGCCCAACCACCATACTGCTTTGAGGTTTCTTTCACATTAAGCTACATTTAATATTCATTTCACATTTTTTTTCTATTAATTAAAAGTAAACCGTGTATTGTATGGTACATTATCCCTCTAACAGCCCCATGTGGAGATCATGAAGTGGAAGACTAATGGTGTAGACTTTAGCATTTAGTTTTAACCAGAATAATTTACATATCTGTGAGAAGAGTCCGAGGCATGTGTAAATAAGCAGAACTCGGAGCTAGCGAGACCCTTGCTTCGTTTACCAAGGACTGGAGAGCCATGGGCTCTCCATTTATTCCATCCGTCAGCTAATTTAATGAGACTTTATACAGCATCTATTTCTGCAGAAGACACAGAACTTATTATTAAGGAGAGGCATGTGGCAGTAAGAAAAATGTGTTTGTTTGCTTTTTTATTCTATTACCCCCAAGTAGCAAAGGTGATCCCGTTCACTGTTCATTAAAGTTTACCTTTATAATTTATCAAAGGAGACCGAGATCAACAGCTTTATGCTGAGACTTCAGAATTCAAAACTGATTAAAATTTAATGTAAAAGGCCACGGATTTGGGGGTGGCTTTTTGAGACAAAGCGCTTCCCAACTTGGCGGCGCAGCCTTCCCTTCCCTACCAATGGGCTCCACACGTTGGCGGCCTCCAGCCTCCCATCCATCCGCAGCTCATCCCTGCCCAAACCCTTCCCACGTGAACCTGCCAGCAAGCGGGGCTTTGTCTGCAGAGCAGGACTGCAAAATTAACAAAAACGAGGGCAAAAACAAGAGGAAAGGAAGAGGGAAAAGAAGAGCTGCCTTTAATAACCAAGACTGCCTATGACTCAAAACACTGTCTTTCTTTTCTGAGTGTAATTTGCAGAAAATCTGAAACTGCATAAAAAGAAAAATATATATATATATATATGAATAAAATGAATCCTCACTTTCCCAGACACCTGGACAGTTTCTGCCAACGTGCAGCCGAGCCTTCCCCCTCCCAAACAGTCCCGTGCCTCCCCTCGCTGCCGCAATTTCCGACGGGATCAGTAAAAATCGAGCTCAGTTCTGCGGCCCCGCGACCTTGGTGAACGCGCCGGGGAAGAGCCCTGTTCTCCAAGCAGCGCTGCTTCCCAGGGGCTGAGCACTGTTTTTAAGGAGCATTACTGTCATGTGGTGCTCGTGCAAAACGAAGGGGATCAGAGGTCTCAAACCCACCTCTTCCAAGACACTGGTCAACAGAATCACATTAGAATAATAAAAATGTGGCCTACTCATGGTGTCCATTAAATGTTCCCTGAGTGAGGGATAATAAAGGATTGTGGATTCCAGGCTGCAACTGAACTGAAAGCCAAATTCCCTTCCCTTTTGTTGAGGCAAAAGGGCCCTCAACCAGGAGGGGACGTGTGGGTAAGGGGGCAAAGGAGCCCACCTCGAACAGGGCACTGCAGCATCTAATGCCTGTTCCACCTCTGGGCTTCCTCCATCTCTCAATGCAAGAAACACCTATTTTTTCACAGATGCTATAATGACTGGTCTTAAAATGACCGGAAGCCAAATGACCACATTAAAAATATATGATATATACATACAAAGAAAAGTATGGGTATCAAAATGCTTATTTCAGCTTCATTATATATTCACTTGATTGATTAGCAGTATTTTTATAAAAGGGTAAATTCTTTACAATCTAAGATTTTATCATCTAAACAAAACAGATCAAAAACATAGGACCTTTTTTTAAAAAAAACAGAAAGGCTATTCATCTGAGGGAGAAGAAAAAAATAACTGGAAAATATTCTGTTCTAAATGGTTCTAACTTCAGTAGTTTGAACCTAAAGAATAACATAAGTATGTCTTTTGAATAGGAACCGTCATTGTTTTCTAATATTGCTTTTATTGGGCCTTTGCTTTTTGGAGGCCGCAGGAGGCTGGAATACCAGACACTGTTTGTTTTGTTGTGTATTTCTAACAGCATTGTGAGCACGCCTTTCCAGTTTATGATTTTTAAGCAATTAGTTTGCAGATGTCACTAAATAAATGGCATTCCTTCCTTAAGCAGGAACCATACCTGTTAACCATCTCGGCATATTCTAGCTTTAAAGCCGGGCTTGATGTGCACAGCATGCTCAAAAACTGTGCTCACAGTTCAAATGAGCTGGATTACAGACCATGACCACTGAGACCCTCACATGACAAAGCCTTTGCGTAATTAATATGCAGGGTAAAATGCTCCCTGGACGGCTGCTAAAGCGATTTAAATCATGCACATAAAAAATGTAATCACAAATTTAGCATGGTGGACATTGTAGTCACACTGTGCTTGATTGCATAGAAGGTTCCAAGTGTGTTTTAAATGTCCTTTAAGATTGAGATTAGGACTTGTACTTACAAGATGCATATTAATCTAAAACTCAACATTTTTCAGTGTGGGATCACAGTAGGAGAACATTATGGGCAATAGAGGTTCATTCTAATCCCAGTAGGTAATTACACTTTGAAATAATATTCTTTAATTAAATCTTGTTTGCAGTTGATTGATTTAAACACTAAATCTAAAAACCTAAATTTGAGTTTTTATCAATTTTTGATGCTTATTGCACAGAACTTGGGCTTTAATTGATGTTTCTGAAGTTTTTAAAGCTCTTGTCCACCGTATCCTAGCTGAATTTACTGTAATTACCAGCATCATTCTTTCTCACTGCAGACAACTTTCACTAGGAGCATCACAATATTAAGCACTTCTAACCGTAAAATGCACAATACACATTTGCTATGGAGGAAGGCCAGTACATTTCTGGGTCCTTTCATAGCGCATCCCATTTACACCACATAAGCTGCTTTCAGAGCTTTCGAGGAGGAATTCTGCTTTCAGATCATCCGTCTCGCTGAAGCGCCCAGGACCGCTGGCAACGCGCGGCTGACGACGCGGCGAGTGAAGAAAACAAAGGCAGGCGGCAGCACCTGCGTGGACTCTGGGGCAGCGAGTATGCACCTGAGGCACTGGGCACTCCAACACGGTTACATGATGGTTAACAGATAAATAGCAGGGCAAATAAAAGAGCTGCTTGACAGCCCATGTTGGAACACGGGTCCCATTCCCTGCTAGATTCACGGAGCTGCTCCCGCAGCCAGCCCGGAGCGAGCGCCGCCACCACGGAGGTGATGGGCCCTGGCGAGGCAGGAGGAGAACGTGGCCTCTGGCCAAACAGCCCCAAAGACCCCGAGGGGATCTCGGCACCCAGCCCGACCAGGAGCAAGAGCGGCCGACGACAGGTCCCCAGGGATGAGCGGGGGTCTCGCACCTCTGCTCCCTCCGATCGTGCGGCCACTTCCAGGTCGGAGCGGCCCCGTGCCCAGTGCCCTCCCGCAGCCCCTGGGGACCCGCTCGCGGTCCCTGCTGCCCTCGGGGCGGCTGGGGGCCGCTGGACAGGCGATCTGAGAGCCAGCTGCCCTTTCCAAGGGGTGCAATTCCAGTGCCAGCCTCGGCGGCACCGCCGCCATCCCCGGCAGGGGCTTGGGAGGCACCTGCCTCCACGCGGCCTCCGTCACAGCCACGTCCCGGCCACCAGACCCAGGCTCGGCCCCGCTCTCGTCCGACACCAAATGGAATTCCTGGTACCGTACATTTACCCACGGCACATTCACATCCTGCGGCCGCTGCGCTTGGTACATGCGAGCTAAACCAAGCCGCTGCATGCAATGTTTTATTAAGATGACTTTACTGTTGTGAGAAATGATTAAGTCGCTATAAGAGACCACAGGACCTCATTCCTTGCAACACTAATATTAATCACACAAATAATATAAGTGTCTTACAGTATTCCACATTCCTTTAAAATATACATTATACATCCTGAGGGCAAACAGTAACACAACCGACTTGAAATAAATCCCTCAAGCCACAGCAGCCAGAAGAAAACCATTTATATCCTGACAGATTAATGTATATTTTGCTATGCGTAACAGATGAAAATATTTACACCACTATCAGAGAGAGCTAAAGAAAAATCAAGTCTCACTAATCAACACGCTCCGACCATGATTTCAAATTCTCTCCATACGTTATGATATATGGAAAAGCAGCAAAACTGTAAACCAACACGTGCTGCTCGGTTTGGCCATGGGTGCTAATTATCATAGAGTTGATCTTAAAATAGTTGATATTAAATATTAAAATAAGCACTTCTGGCGCAGAGGCTGGAAGGCAAAGAGCCCTTGGTGCCCCGGGCAGCGCAGGGCGAAGCGGGGCCATGCCAAGGCGCGGGGCACCGCGCGCTCCTGGCAAGCTCATCCCTCAGGAACGCTCCTCCCGCAGGAAGGAGGCTCCCAGGACACCTTTTCCTGAGCTTTTCTTTCCACAGCTTCCACGACCTGCCATGTGCCTGGCTGCTGGTAACGACCCTCGCACGGCTCGGCTCTGCACGTGGGGAGCCTGCTCCTACTTCAGGAGGGAGGAAAAACTACCACTGCTCCCATGGCATCCTTCTGTTTACCCTGGTCACTCCCCATCTCCTCCTCCTATTATTTCCAGGAAATTTTGAAAGATGCCAATTATGCAAATGCTACGATGAGAATCTCATTTTCTGCTGCCTTTTCAAAGCTTTGTTCCATTTACCTCCATTCGCTCTCTCTGATGGGCTTCTCAGACAAAAAAGGTGAGAATAAATGTGTTCACTATTGACCCAAGTCTGAGAAAACTCAGCATGATGTCAACTACTGCAGGGGAGATTTTACAAATCCCTTCCCGGGCAGTTTCCCCATCGCGCTCCAGTAGGAACTCTGGCACTCGGGCCCAGGGCATAGTGGGCTCCCGAGGAACTCCCGCCGTCCTCACGCGTGGCCGTCCCCAAGAGCTGCTGCTTGGTGCCACGTGCTTACGAGCATGGAAAGCCAGGACCCAACAGGAGCTCCCCAACTCAATGGGGGTCTGGCCAAAGAGCAGACCCGCTGTGAGCAGCGTCAGCCCCAGGACACTGCCAGACCATTTAAAGGGGTTTCCATAAAATTCCAGGAAGCTTTTCGTTGATATCTAATATGCAAATTCACACGGAGAAATATTTGCTGTCCCCAAATGTCTTTACATGTTGCAGATATGTTGCAGACTTTTGTCTATGGAAAATGCAAAAATATCAGATTGAATAGCCACACTCCAAGTTCAACTCGTACCCCAGCCAAATGATAATTACCACTAATTATTACAGTGTAGGGTGCATTAATTAATCTAAATTAATTCACTGGTTGCTTTCAAAATGAAGTTGGTTTACACTTGTACTGAGCATAAAGCATATCTTTTACTAGGGATGGTGACTGTGAAGCAGCCGCTGCCGCTGCCCGCTCCCCTGCGCCGCGCGGAGCCGGAGTCCCACGGAGCCCGGCCGCGGTGCCGGCCGCGAGCTGCCCGGCGCTCCTCGGCCTCAGCCCGTTAACGGTGCTCGTGCTGCTCACCAGTTTGCTTGCACACAGCTCTGTGTAAGAGCGCGCAAATTGCCAGAGTGCACACAAGAAATTCGGAAGATTCAATTTCCGAGGGAGAAAAACTCCAAATCCTCATCAGAGCCTGCGTTACACCCAGCTGGAGGAGTTTGAGAAGATTCAGGAAAGGAATCACTAACTCCAATGGACAGTGACCCCCAGGGGAGCTGCGAGGCCCCAGGGAGCACCGGCAAAGCCAGCCCCTTGCCAACACTGCAAACACATCTTGCGTGCACACAAAACACCAGTACAGGCACAAATAAAAACCCGTTACACCGTTTGTGATGCATCCCAGTAACGGAGAGCCACCACACAGCTGTTTTCACAAACACACATTTCTGTTTCCCTAGCGCCCTGCTTGGAAAGGCGCTGGTTTCTGCGCTCAAACCCCGCCGTGCTTGCAGACGTGCCCAGCGCTCCTTGGGCGCCTCTAACGCTCCCGGCTCCTGCCAGCCTTGCCCTCAGGCCCCAAGCGTTGCCCTTCTTATTTCCCACATCGGCCAGCTTACCTCACATCTGGCAGTCCCTTGACAAAGCCTGGCTTGGAAAGCCTTCCCGCAGCCCTAGAGCAGAGGAGGAGAAGCCCATTTGCCACAGTCACTGCAGCATCCAGGGTGCCGAGAGTCTGGGCTTCCCGGGAAGCTCCCAGGGTTGCCTGGCTGCAATATGAGCCCCACACAGCTCCCAGCCCGGCAGCACACACAGCACAAACACTTCAATTCATTAACACAGCCCTGTCCTCCTCAGATTTCCCTCTCCTGTTTCCAGGTGGAGTGAAAGCCGAGAGCAGCGACCACACTTGTGGAGGCTCCGCTCCGCTCCGCTCCCATCCCGTCCCGTCCCATCCCACCCCATGCCAGCAGGTGAGAGAGGCCTCAGCTCTGATTTCACTGGGGCAGACTCCGTCATTGCCAGGGTCTAGGAACCACTCCTGGCTCTGGTCACGCTTCACACCCATGTGCTGCGAGAACATTCAACACAGCAGCCCTCGCAATCCCCGGCTCTTTGCCCTGGAAATGCATTTAAGATTATTGATAATAAACTTGCTCTTTTTTCCTCTCCAGATTGCTTCTCCTGCTTAGGAGCAACTTGCAGACTTCCCCTGGGATCAATGAATAAGGATGTCAAACACCTCTGCAGCAGAGGAAAGAGCACAGGAGTGGGAATTCTGATTATTTTCCAGGTTTGTTGCCTTGGGCAATTCTTTTGGCCTTTCTTCCTGATGTCTCCATCTGCAAAATGTAGCTAAAAATATTTACCCATTTCCAAGCAGTGTTGCCTCGGTGGCACACTACATTGTTAAGGACTTTCCGCTCCCCCTCGGGTTGCTGAGCGAGCCCTGTCACTCGGCGCAGCACTCAAGAGGTTAAGCAAAAGCCCAGATTTACACGTTGCCTCAGATGACATCAAAGCAGGACTCAAAAGACAAGGCTCCGGGTCCTGCGTGGAAGGCTCACCACTGAGTTTTCAATTAGGCTATGTTTTAGGGATACAAAATTGCATATTCCTTTGCTACACGTTGCCTGCACTTAGAGAGCAACCCATTATTAAGCTATTAATCACCTCTCTCAATTAATTGCTCTAAAATGACCGTGGCTTTAGTGGCTGTGTTGCAATTGAAAACCTCACTTATTTTTGGAAAGGTAAAGTTACAGGCAGTAGTAATTTGAGACAGCTAAGCTATTAGCTGCTGTTTAGAATCTCAATTACTCTAAAGAAGGATAATTACAAATAAAACAAACCGGTGATGCCACCTTGGCGCGTGCCGGTCTTGGCCGCTTTATGGAATTTACACGCAGTTTTTCATCCACTGGATTTAATTTCCACATGAAAAATTGACCTTAACAGTATGAAGTATGGCTGCAAGTAAAAACTGTGTTTTCATTGAAGAGAATAAATGCATTTCCTGAACACTGGCTGTTAAAGCTAATTGATTTATTGGCTCTCTATATAGTGTACTATTGTCTTTATACTCCTGGGACAAGGAAGCTCTTGAGAACAGGACTGGATTCTGCCACAGTAGTGTGACAGCTCAAGAAGCTGCTTTTTTTTTTTTTTAATACAATATACAAGTTACTTGGAGCTAAAAGAAACCCTTTTAGGATTGGTGGAAAGTAATTGGAAGTGCCTGTTAGCTTATTTGATGTGTATTTTAATAGCACAATATTCCTGGGAAGTTAAGAGGGCTGGTGGTAGGGTATTTTCTTTTACACATATTGCTTTCATAGTAAAATATTTATTTTCAAGTAAATGCAAAATATTTGTCAAAAGAAGAAAAACACAGAATCCCCATTTTATTATCTCTTGCTTTTAGGTTTTATGTAAATTAGTGCCCATAAGATGAGCAAAAGTGCTCGGTAGCAGGTGGAATCAAATTCACACAGTCACAGCAATAAAAAGCCTCAAGGAAAATCAAAATAAAAGAAAAATCAATAGAGGATGTTGTTCTCCAGATATACAATTAAAACGGAGTGTTCCAGAGCTGCCCTACTGTCCCCAGGAGCAGATGCTCTTTTGCCCCGAGAGGAGCCCGGGGCTGCGTCGTGCCCTCCCCGTGCACAGAGGCGAGGGAAGAGCCTCCTCGGGGCGACGCCAGGCACAGCTCAGTCCCCTCCGGAAAGTTTCCCCGCAGCAGGGGAGCTGCAGGGCCAAAGGCAGACACGAGTTCTCTGGGATCCTGCTTGTATCCAAAAGGGAAAAGTCCAGGACAAAAATCTGCCCAGAAATCTAATTGTCATAAATATTCCTGCAAGAACTCCCCTATTCTAGTAACTAGCTGTTTGGCAAATCTGATTTTTTTTTTCTCTCTTCCTTATTTCCCCCTATTGTATTTTTTATTGCTAAGAGGATGATTTATATGCAGCACTTGTAAAATAAAAAATGTATTTTTTTTTGTTCTGAATTTCTAAATCTATCTGGCAGAGGTGGTATATTAGGGCTTGTGTTTTGGGGTACATTCTCCCTATCAAGAGCACGCAAGGTGTGCGAGGAGGCAGTCTTCCCAGGAGAGAAAAAAAGAGCGACTGAGCAGCCCCCTGAAACAGAGCCGATCTACCTCTCCCATGGAAGGCAGGGAAGCCGAGGCGCTGTTTGGTCCTTCTTTCTTCTCCCTCTCCTGTATATACCTAGAAAATTGCTCCTAATTTCCCTGGATTAAGAAAAAACAATCTTCAGGGGGATCAATGAATGCCGCTGTGCCGGGTGAGCGCAGCCTGTTTTCACAGAACCCTTTCAGCAGCAGCAGGCAGCTCCGTGCGAAGCGGTGCCATTCGGCCAGGAGCCGTGCAGCAGACGGAGAGGACTCGGGAGAGGCGGCAGGGGAAGCAGGGCTGACAGACCCGGAGCTGGAGCTGGAAAATCCGCTTGACATCTGACCCAGGACAAAGACCCGTGCGGAATCCCAGGCGCCGGCAAGGGGCAGAGCGGCTCCCGGCAGGGCCTCCCCTCTGCGCCAGCACCACAGACACCCCCAGAACGGACCGCTGCCCAACGGGGACCAGAGCACGTCTCTGAGACACAAAACAGACGCGGCCACAACTGCCATCTCTGAACGAGTAACTACAGAAATATCCTAACTGCTAAGCCGTTCGTAGCGATACCTGCTTCACTTCCCGATGTTGCACACGGCAATGCAGACGTACTTGGAAAATGAGCTCCCTCCAGCTGGGAAGGCTGCGGAGCTGCTAGCACCCAAAGCAAGCAGGGCGGAGGAGGCTCAAAGAAAACTACTCTTCCCTATATATCGATAGGTAAGAAAGAAGAAACTAGCAAAAGTGCTGGAAAATGACACCTGTGCTCACTGCAGCATATTCAGGCTGCTCACTGAGGATATAACTATTCGACCACGTAAAACGCCACGCTGAGAAATGCCGTATTTGGGTCGGCCAGTCTAAGCACCTTTTCCTAGCGAAGCAAACGCTGCAGGAGCAGCTTGGGGCCAAGCTGCATTCTCAGCACAGCCAAAAGCCATTTTGCTGCTTCTCCTCTGAGTCCTGGGGAAACTGCATTTCCAGCTCTCTCAGATTTATAGTATAGAGTATCTTGAAATGGGCAGAGACAAAAGCTGCTTTCTTGCTCTCTTCAAAGCACTGAGGACCACTTGCACCTGTATTTTGTTGTGCCGCTTCCCTCTCTTCCTACAGACAGGATTTGTACCTGTTCTGCGTCCCCAACACGGAGCAAAGGGACCCCGCACATGGGGCGCAGCCGTAGGGACCCCCAGAGCAATCCCCCTGCCTGCATTTCCAGTGCCCGTCTCCAGGCAGCACCGGCAGCCCTCCCGGCCAGACAAACCCCTCCAGTTCCTGGGATCCCCCTCCACCCCGGAGCAGAGGCTCAGGTTGAACCTGCCCAGCAATGGCTGCGGCTGCAGAACGGCACGGGCCCACGCGCCTGCAGCCTGTTCACTGCTCCTTCCGTAGCAATATTTAAATGAAGCCATGGCCAAAGCAGGGGTCCTTAATGAGCTCTGCCGAATGTGCGTGGTTTGGACCAAACAAGACGAGGGGCAGGACCACGACCGGGTTTGCTCCAGAGCGCCGCAGCAGGACACGGGCTCCGTTCCCGCGGAGCACACGCGGCTCGGCTGGACACGGTGACACAGTGACACGGTGACACGGTGACATGGTGACACGCGGCTGTCCCCAGCAAAGCCCAGCGCACCCCGAGCCCCGCCAGCCCCGCTGCTGCTCTGCCCTTGGGCTCTCCGTGCGAGCAGAGGCCACGCAGGCTGAGCAGCCACAGTGACAAATTGCCCGGCGCCTTCTGCGGGGAGCAGCGGCGCAGTTAGGAGATGAATAATTAAATGAAATCAAATAGGTGGGGAGAGGCGGGGGCGAGCCCGCGTTGCGGCACCCCGGGAGCACGAAGGGCTGGCGGGGGTGAGCCCTGCGCCCGGGCGAGCTGCTGCGGAGGCTCGCACCGCGGCCTCGTCCCTCTGCAGACCCGTGCCACCTGTGTCCCCAGCTCCCACCCCGTGGCCGCCCTGCGTTAGGGCACTCGGTGCCAGCGCTGCAAAGCGGCAGCACTGCTGTGCGAAGGGCAGAGCCCCGCGGCCCTCGCGCTGTGCCCTCCGGCACCGCACACCCGCGGCGGCTCCGCCACCGCCCGCGACACGCTCCCGTTAGCGTTTGCTACAGCAGCACAGCACCTGTGTGCGGGCACCTCCCTCGCCCAACTGCTAGCTCTTTTAGCTATTAATTCTTTAAACCATTAACATTTAATCAAACCAAGTTTTAAAATCCCCACTCTTATCGCAGTCAGTACTTATAATCCTTTTTTTCCAGACTAAATGTTTCCAAATCATGTTAAATCTTTCATCTTCTTTCTGGCTAATTTCAAGGTCTTTACTGAATCAAATGAGACATTTTTTAAACCTTTCTGCTTTAGTTTTTCAAGCTGTTAGTCAATTCTACTAGTTCAGAGCAGCTATGAAAACCACATGAGCATTCTGTGTTCAGTCACATCAGTAACTCTTAAAGTTTTATGACAATATCATAATGACAACTATCTTATTATTTTAATGCATACAATAATTTAAATTATAAGAACTGCAAAAGTCAGGCTATTTTGTTTCATGGACTATCAACAGCCTTATGACCTTGAAAATAGCCGAGTTGACTCACTGATTTTTACACTTTAACAAAACAGCACATATCCGGCATAATTTTATCAACTTTGTCTAATCTGGTGATAGTGCAGTGCCCTAAATGTAGATAAACGACCCATTTCAGATGATATAAAGAAAGTTTATACCTGAACACGGAATTATCTGGGAAGAGCCATTGAACTGTTAATAGGGCACGTTAAAAACTTTCAAGCATTTGTTTTGCAGTAGCGTTAAATGAGGCTCCTTAATACCCAAGTGACAGAAAACAGCATTGACCCTCATTTAATTTTTCCCTAAAAACTCCGAATCCAAAGGGAAAGCGAAGAGGAAGAGCAGTTAACCTCTGTGACCAAAGGTGCACTTGATCTGTTATTTTGTATTCTATACTCTTCAAAGAGCAATATAAACAGAATTATTTATGCCCCGCAAAATGTTGCTTAATTACTTATGCACCACTGTTTGCTTGTATTTTAAGCTCTCTCTACCACCCACAGGCAGACGTTAAACAGCTGCTAAAAGCTAGCTTTAGTCTTGCCTGTTTGAAATTAGCATACTTGAGCTTTGAAAAAACTTTGTTGCCAATTTACATATGCATAGAGACTGATATTTAGACTCACCATATGATATGTCCCTCAAGAGCTTTTCTTATTGCCTCCATCCTCAGGTCTCAACCTAGAGACTGTAAATCTAGCAGGTGATTAATTCTATACCCTTGAGAAACTAGCAATTAGCACTTGCAACCAGTAAAAAATTGTCATTTCCAAACCCTGTTTACTATGCCCATGTATTTTCTATGAACTCACAGTTAACTCTAAATAGATGTATATGGCAATAGATTTGCAGTTGCTTCTGTCTCTTTATGTAAAAATATAATATACCTTCCAGCTAATCAACCTATTAAACATCCTGAAAAGGATTATATAATTGACATTCCTTTTTTTTTTATATATATAAAATAGGAAGAGGTAGCAAGCATGAAAACACTACACATGATGTTTTATGTTAGCAAACCTTAATCAGCTCATTTCAACACGATGACTTTGTAGGGTTTACCTGTTTTGTGTCAATTCTTATCTCTGATAGCTGAAATTACCGTACTTCCAGATGTTCTTATGCATTATTGAGGTCTTCTGCAGTAGATGCTGGAAAAGGTAAGATAAGGTTTTATTTCTTTGTAGTAGTCACAACACTGAGATCAAAGGCAGTAAAGTGCAGTGCTTAGTATTGAAAACTATGATGAACTTAACATTTATTTTCAAGTAGAAAATCTATCATAAAACTGCTCATCAATCTTCAGTTAACTGTTTCAAGTGTAATCCACTGGACCAATGCAGAACGTTTTAAAGATTTGGGGTTGCTTTTCCTAAAAGGAAGGTTTTAGTACTCATTAAATGCGTGCTAATCAGCAGTGTACATGCACAAGGAGCCCAGCACAGCGCCCAGCACCCTGTGAGCACCACGGCAAAGGTGCCAGCACCTGCACGGGAAACCTGCTGCCATGTGCAGCAACGGTTTAAAAACAAAAAGAAAAAAGAGAAAGAAGAAAAAGGTTACAGCTTTGAACAGAAACCGGTGACACAATGCAGTCGCCGAAATGAAAATCTGGGTGCCTTTTGTGGAGTATTTCCACTTGAATATTTCCACTGACCTGTATAAATGTATACCAAATTACATGCTTTCGATTGCAGAAAATGCTACTGCCTCACCCCGAGTTTGAAGAGTGGCTTTTGAGAATTTTTGAAGTGTATCAAAGCAAACTTAGTTTAAAATGCATGAAGCCATATTCTTCTAATCTTCTTTGTAAAAACAGGGAATTAGAGGTGAATGCAAAACCAGTGACTAAGGCAAGGATTTCTCCTTTTTCCGAGTTGTACAGTCATTAAGGGGTCTGCTGCAAAAGCCTGCTACACTTTCTTCTCCGCTAATTACATCATCAGATCATCATACTGTTAAAATCAGTTGCAGAGTACTTGTACACAACTAAATCCCTGCTTCTAATTACTATTTTAGTCTCTTTTTCCTTGTGACATGTTGGTGATAGATCATTATTTTTTCAGCAATTTGTTCGCATTTATATGCAATATAATTGGATCTGATTAATTATTATGATTAATGACTGCAGAATTTCCTTGCAAAGCTATTAATACTGGTAGTATCAAATGAAAGACATGGACAAATTAAAGCCAATGGAGTCCTGTTGCTTGTACGTAGACTGCCTGGGCTACAGTAACCCTTTGCTGTGCTCAGCTCCACAATAAATAGGAAGGTTTAACCGGTATTTCCCTACAGATCCGCGCGTTTTGAGGTGCCCTTAAACTGTAACTAATGGATAAGACACAGATCTCATCCTAGGTGAATGACTGTACTCTGAATTATGAATCTTTGGGTATATTCTAAATTCACTCAGCAGCAGTTTTACATCTGCACTGATTTCAAGTCATGGGACTCCAGAAAAGAAAAAAGAAATGATGGAGAAATGTTTCCAAATGATATAAAGTAGATTTAGCATTTTTTTTTAATTCGAGGGTGCAACAAAACATGATAATAAAAGCAGTTAATTTCTATTGAATGTCATATTACAAAATTTCCAAAGGACATATTTATGTAGTGTGTGTTGTATTTTAAATTACACTCTGGCTTAGAAATAGGATATTACATGTAAAAAAGCAAACAATGACTGAGTAGCTTAGGGGATCGACTTTCCTGCTACCTCTGGGACCTGACTTTAAATCTGGCTTTGAGCAAACTGAAGAAAAATCATTTCAGTCTAATGGCAGTAGCATATAAAAAATCAGATAGCACGAGTTCCACGCAGGTGGCAAAAAGCTTTAGCTAAAAAAAAGGGGTGCAGAATCAGATGAGCTTTGAGCCTGCCTCACTTGGAAGGGGATGGCGATTTTGCCTGGATTACAGTAAATCTCAAAACGTAAAGACTTTGAATGTGATTTCAATCTGTAATAAGTGCCAGCAGTCCTAATCAAACCTGAGTCAAAATAAGGGCATTGATATTTTGGGTGTAAAGCTACTGAGAAATGGTGAGTGCCTCTGTTAGTCCAACATCAGAAATGCAGAGAAAACACCTGCCTGCGGGAGGAATTGAAGCCCTAACAAAAGGCTTTTAAAGCACAGGAGCTCTCCGGCTTCTGAGGAAATACAGAAAAAAAAAAGGGCTTCTAAAGTTGAAGGAACTAAAATGCGAGGAAAAGATGACAAACCAGCGAAACTAGAACCTATGCACTACCAAATATTTTGAAAGAATTAAAAGAGTTTTTATGAAGCAGTCTAAAAATGTGTCTTAAAAAATGGGAAGTATACAAAATACAGGCTATCCGTGCTATTTGTGGCTGGGTGCACAGAAATGCCAATCTGTCCAGGATGAGGTAAGTCAAACCCACACCTGGAATGTACCTGGAATGTACCTGAAACCGCAAGGAGAAGTTCCAAACTGCTCCCGGACTGCTCGGTGGTGGTGGTAAAAGGAAAGTGCTTGCAGACAGGACACACAATGCAGGGGCAGCAACGCCCAGCACGGTGCCCTGAGCACAAGGGCTGCCCGGCCTCTTACACCCGCGGCCGGCCACAAACCAGGCAAAATTCCAGGCTGGAAAAGTTCCGTGGCACTCGGAAAGACACTCAGCAGTCGCAGAGCGCGGCCGCCACCAGCAGCCGCCAAGTCCTACGTCTATCTTGCTGCAAAAGCCCTGCTGTGTTTTATGGGGCCTTAGCACCTGCCCTTGCTTGGTCATAATTTGTTGGGTTTTATTTTTGATTAAGACTGAACTCCAAACTCCAGATAAATGTGATTTGTCACCGCCACAGGAACTGTAGGTTAGGAGCCGCTCTTCCTGAAAGTATGGTTGTTTTCTTTGGATCTGTGTTTAGCTTGCTCAGGAACAGAGGAGAACATTTCATTTTTTACAAATCTCAAGTAACACAGACTGATTCTTGATTCTTCTACTATAAATTAAAAATGAAGAGACTTACAGTAGGGAAAAAATGGTGAGGTCAGGGCAGGCCTAACATCCACCAGGCTGCTCCTGCAGTCTGGCTGCGCTGTATAATGCCAGGAAAGAGTCTTATCAAGCAATTCCAGAAGTGAAAAGGTTTTATAGCAGACAACGGGGTGAAAGAAAGATGTAGCTTCAATCAGTTTTATTTTAAAAGTTTGGTTTTGAGTGCTATTTGTAGCATCCTGCACGTGTGAATTGCTACGTTCCCTTCAAGCGCAATTTTGCACCCGGGCAGCTGTGTGAAGATCTTGAGATACATTCTTCCACGTTTCCACGTCGGGGTTTCACGTTTCTTAGGGGAAAACAATTCATTTCACACATGATTGACTCAACAAGATACTCCAAATACACCCAGGCAGCACAGTCCACACCGGGGTATTCGCGAAATAAGAGGCCTGCATACATTAATCTCCAACTACGCTGAACACAAATGGAGTTGCAATCATTTTGCAGCATTTTGTCAAGATCACCAAACACTGCGGCTCTCTGCTGTCTCTCCAGACTCAGAGAGGATAGTAACAAATATCCAACACTGTTG
>JAVCKT010035730.1:0-42289 GCA_032273925.1 Rhynchotus rufescens | reverse complement strand
TTGTTCTAGGTCGCTCTGGCCACTAGTCACGCAGTGCTGGAGAAGGCGGAGGGCAGCGGGGCAGCTGCCGGGCGATCCCAAGCGCGGCACCCGCGAGAGCATTGGCAGGGGCAGAGGGGCACGGCAGCGGCGGAGACGCAACATCTGCCGTTCCAGCATTTCCCCGGGGCAGAAGAGCTGCCGCGCGGCCACGCCGCAGCAAGGGCCGGCCCGTTGCCGACGGAGCCCGGGAGCCCGTGGCTACCGAGCGCGGAGCCGGGAGCGCGGCCACGGCCACGGCCACCGCAGCGCGCCAGCCTCGTCTGCAGGAGCGGCACGCCAGTGCTGTCCACCCGGCGTCGCCCAACGGCAGAACTCCTGACAGCTCAGAAACACGGGATGTTTATCAAACAGCAGCCCACGCGGACGCCTCGCCACTGCCCAGCCTTCGTGCATTTCGCAGAACCGAGAATTTTGCAGAATTTTGCATAAATGATCCACAAGCTGCACTATGTCCATTGCTGTTGATCAAAAACACTTGGTTATATTTAAAATCTGTTTTTAACTGCTTCTGCTGGACTTTGCTCCTAGCAGATTTACAGACAATAATGCATTACTGCCCAGCTATAAGCACGGCAGGATCTTGCTTGCATTAGCTCTCAGGATATCTGAAATCTCCCCTCTGCATCTCGCTAGGTAGCATTAGCCTATCATGCATGCAGAGGAGATTATTTGAATAAGCACACATCTCTAATCTGAAGATGAAAAACAGTGTCCTCGGAGTCTTTTAAAAATGGTCTCACAGAAAATGATGGTGAGATTATTTTGTTCCTCTGTTTTCATTTTTCTTGGGGGGCTTTCATCATTTTTTTAATAAAGACAGTTGACATAAGTGAAATATCAGTTTAGAAGTCACTGAGGAAACAAAATTTAGACCTCGGTAATAGAACAGGCAAATGGGAGCGTCATAATCTTTTAGCATCTTTGGCACTGTACTAGCAAAATACAGTATCATCAATCTCCCCGTGTTGTTTTTCACCTGACTACCACCTTTGCCTCGCACACCCCAAGGAGCATAATTACAGTCACGTAACATATGTACACTGAGCTTCAAAGGAAGGGAATAGAAATTACTTTCACACAGATGACTTTGGGAAATGAGCAAAGCCGTGCTCTATTTTCTGTAACTTTCTGAAAGTTTCACACATTTTTTGTTTAATTTGAAATTCAACAGAGCCTTAGAGTTCGATGGCATGAATAATCCGCACATAACAGATATGCCTCCTGAATATGAACCCATATGCCTTTGTGTAACACTGGAATGACTAAATAATGACTTTTAAACAGAGAATGTCCTATTTTTATGTGCTTCCCTGGTAAAACACGTCTTTTGAGACAAAGCGTGTCTGGAAGAAGGAATACTGTGTGTAAAGATCCACACTGCGAAACACCTATCCAATAAAATATGAATTTAAGGAGCGTGGCTTTATACTTCTCCTCCTTTCTCAGCTACGAAAGCAGGAGGTGGGTGCTCAGCAAGGGGCCCTGCTCGCAGTACCGGGGGTCACCACAGCCAGGGGCTCCTGCCCCTGGTGACACCAGGGGTGACACCAAGGCAGGGCGGCCCAACCTGCCCACTGCAACGCACGGCCTCTCCTCACCGGCTCGCGGGGAGCAGCAGGACCGAAGAGCAAGCAGCACGTGAGTTCACACGGTGGCATACTTAATTTCAGACATCCATCTCTGCATTTGGAAACCTTCACAATGAAGTGTCCATGTCTGAGAAATGGCCCGTATCCAGGAGCTACCAAGGCTGCTCTGAACCCTGTGCCTGGCTATGCACGAAACCACTTACTGAGACTCAAGTACATGCTCACGGTCAGTTAATGGATATTTTTCACTCATTAACACAATAAACAGCTGGTATGTAGGGCAGCTGGTCTTTTGCACTAAAAACACTGCAAGAAGACAAAAATAACTTTTTCTGGTGCTTTCTCTAGTTCTTAATCTTGGATATCAGTGCCAGGAGCTGAATATTAAGTAGAAATAGAAATATGGTTTTATCAATGCATATGGCATTACTGAGGTCATTAATAGAGCAGTGTGTCCTGCTCTAGTGTCCACATTTAAAAAAGATGTTGAAAGCATCCCCCAAAGTTCAGAAGGGAGTTACAGGAAGGGTTAGAGTTCTCAGAACCTGCTGTACGGTGGGAAATGTAAGTTCAGTCTTTTAGTTTATCCAAGAGTAGGTTAAGAATTGAATTGAATTGTAATTGATTATTTAAATTATTGGTGTGGGTTACAAATCCCGAAACCAGAGTATCCCTCAGTTCACTAGGAAGAGCTAAACAGATCAAAGAGCTGGAAGTGCGGCAAGCAGCAGGGGTGTTGGAAGCACAGGTTCTCGGCTACGCGGAGCACCTTCCCGAGGGCAGGGCAGGGCGCTCGGCACGCGGCCGCGGCCGCGCCGCTTTGGGTAAGAGACCTCCTTCGGATGGAAGGGAAACTGCCGCTCCAGTTCAGAAGCTTTGGGGCAAGTTCTGCAGTCCGGGCTATGCAAGAGGCTCAAGTCGGACACCGCGCTGGCCCACGGTGGCAGCAGGCAGAGGGACCTTGCAAAACCTGACATTAAACTGACCTGTATCTCGGGAATCGGATAGCAGGGCAGCTCGTGGCGCCCAGGTTGCTTGTGTTACCAGAACACTCGCACATGCTCTGGTACTCACAGACTCTTGCAACATTAGGACACGTAGTGGCTGTGTTATTCACTCTTGATTTAATGAGAAACAGTGGCAATAACATGTATGGATCTGCTTCACGGTAACCCAGCCCAGGATATCTACAGAGCTGGGCCAAGGCAGGTTGTTCCAGCTCCCGCTCCCATTCCGGTTTCACGGCTGCCGGAGGGACGGGCAGGTGGCCCCGGCACACTGGGAGCTGCTCCTTTAAAGGACAGAGATTCCATAAACCCTGGGCACAAGCTGCGGGAATGGGAGAAGGAGCCGGGTGCTCCCTGGGGCTTCGGGCGCTGGTGCCTCCTGAGAGTTCCCAGACGCCACCTACTCCATCTACAAAGACAAAACACGGAATCAAGTCTGCCGGGTTACTGAGCGAAGTTCAAGCACATTGCTTTCAAATCTCCTTGTAAATAAAAATACATGTGGAAGAGAAGAGCTGCAAGTACCCCGGTGTATCCCTTGAACATGGTTCATAGCCCCCAACATACTGCTCTGGTTTTGTAAATTAGAAATCTTGTCATCTTATCATAGAGACCAAGGAAATTGCGGCAAACTTTATCTGCTAAGTGACCCTTAATAACCTCAACTTTAACTTCAAGAAAATTACTCTGGGAAACATTTCAGAGCCTTGCAGGTTGGAGGAGACATCAGCCTCTTTCTTTTCCCCCTCTCTCCAAGAGCTGCTGACCCTCCCGGCGCTGTGTCAGGGACCTCCAGCAAACTGTGACTTACTGCAAGTCACAGCCCATCGTCACGACGAGAATCCTATTTGTTTGGGCAAAATATTGTCAGCAAAAGCCCGCAGCACGGGACAGAGCCAGACTGAAACCTTTACCAGTTAATTGAAAGAAGTTAAACAGAGCCACAGACTTTGAAATAAAAATGTTGAAATTGCTGTAATGGTTTCTCAAAGAAGAAGTCATAAATGCACTTTTCTGACCAAACGCATGGGACTATTTAATTACAAAAATGTGCTGAATGCTCCAGTCCACCGGAAAGTGACACAGGTCCTCTGGTGTCGCAGCAACGCGAGCAGCTCGGAGAGCTCCCGGGAGCGGACTGCTCCGGAGGGAGCCCAGGGCTTACTGAGCTTCATGCTGCCGGCGTTAGGGACGTTTAAATAGGGGCCTACATGAACACAGCAGAGTAAAGGTATATTCTGGAGCTCGTGTCTGCAAGGGAAGCTTGCAACAAACCGTAATGGCTTGGAAAGTTACCTTTTCAAGTCATAAAACTTGCCTTTTATGTAAAAAAATACAGCATTTGAATTAAAACCTGCAAAGAATTTTTTGATTTTATTTAACAAACTCATAGGTGTGATCCTGTAATTTTTCGAATGGCTTGGCAATACTGCCGTTGAAGGTTTCTCTGCCAGAAAATGCCGAGCCAAAGAAATCTGCAAGGAATTTGCCTTAAAAAATCACATCCAAAGACAGACCAAAATCTCTGAATGCGCAATTTACTTTTGAACATTACCTCAAAAACCTAAGTATCTTAAATGACCACAGCCTGTGTATCTTAAACTGCAGTACCTATCTTTCATACATAAAATCTTTTATATATAAAATCTTTTATATACATCTTCTATATATAAAAGTACGTAAGAAGAAATTTGTCTGAATATTCCCTGAGGTCAGACTCCTTGTTCCCAGAGGCTGCATGGCGGGAGCACTATTTTCTGGAGAAGTAAAACTCTAAATGAAGAGCTGTCATTTTTCTGCAGATACTCCAAGATGTTAGGTGTGCAGCACTCTGAATACATTTCATTTAATAATTTTATTAAATTTGTTCTATTCTTTGCTATTGGGAAACTGCAGACTTTCCAATCCTTTTTAATTATCATTAATAATATTGAGTTTGGAGCAAAAAGAGCACAGATTACATTTCTTACAGTACAGACTACCTCCTGTCACACCACGTGCTCTATCTTCATTTTTGGTCCAGAACAGACCTGCTCTCAGCCCAGGCAAAAGGAAAATTCCCCTCACGACTTCTGGTCCGCCCCTCGACGGGTCTGCAGTCATTGCTGGCATTAACAAGGTGATCTTAAAGGCTTTAACAGTGTACTTTAAAAATGTAACTGTACTTGATGTGCAGAAAGTCCTCATGCAAAGAAGTCCTGTGCACCTTAAAACCCAAATGTGCCTTCATTTCTGACAACACCCATTGAGTAGCATCAAGAAGAAAATTCCAACTCATTTAGAAAAAGAAATCATGTTTAACGTAATGAAATAGTGGGGAGGGGGAGGGGGAGCAGAGAGGTGTTCTTGCTTTGCTTTACCCAAAGTACTTTCATTTCCAACACAGAGCTAACTAAAGCAAATAGGCATGTTGATTGCTCCCCCAAGTCCAGCTTCAGGTGAACCTTCAGACCTTCAACACGTGTGTCACTGTGCCACTAAAGACTTGAAAAATGATCAGCTTCAGCTCAAAGTGAGTTCAAATTACAATCTCAATCTGAAAACTTGGTTAAAACCCGGTCATTTTTCTCCATTTCTGTGGATTAACACTGCTGGAAAACAAGCAGAAGTTGAGCCCCACTGTTCCTCCTCCTCAAGCCCCAGTCCAGCAAGCACCTCCTACCACCTCTTCCTCCACCAAGGAGCGGCTCCACGAGACATGCAGAAAACGCCCTCCCTCTTCTTGCCACCCTATTTATTGGGGCAGAAGATGAAAAGCACCAAACAAAACCAAGGAGAAATAACAAGGAAGAGAAAATATCTGCTCAGGAAAACCAGAGGCCTTTGCTGGGGCAGGTCTTGGGGAAGCTGCAAGCGCAAATATTCGCACCAGGTAGACAGTGTTAGTGCGAGGGCCCCCTTTGTGCCATGGACACCCCGAAGGCTCTCCCAGCTCCACGTGCACCCAGCGCGTCGGTCGGGGCCGCTCGGGTGCTGCCTCCCTCGGGGCAGAGCCCCCGCGCCCGGGGTGGCCACGCGCAGCTGACCCCTGTGCTAAGCCACTGCCTGGGATTATAAGATCGCATTAAAAGATAGCACTTCCCAGGAAAGCTCTGCAAAGAGGGGCTCGCTTTGAACACGGCGGCGCCGGGTGAGCAGTGCCCGTCGCCGCCGAAGGGACCGCGCGGCACCACGGCCCGCGCGCACCCGAGCGGCGTCCGCGCTCGGGGGGCAACCAGCGGCGAGGAGCAAAGCCCCGTGCTCGGACCTCAGCATGAGCAAGGAGCTCGTGACACCAGACTCGCTCTGCCTCAGCAAGGGGAATTTCCAAATCAAAAAGCCAAAGCAATGTATTTTTTACTTCAGGAAACTATTATTTCATTACCAAAAGGAAAACTTTTCCAAGTTTATTTTCTGAAGCAATTATTACTACCTTATTATGTCATTATGATTTGTTGTGCCAGGCATCGGCAGTTATCTGCTCTTTTATTGGGAATAAGGATGCTGTACCATATATCTTGTAGGCTGAGGTACAAACCTAACACTGCTTTCCCCTCGGAAACAAATGACTCTGAATTCGCAGCACAAAGACCTGCTAGGTACATATAAATGCTTTGAAACTAGCCCTCGATGCACACAAAGCGGCTATCCTGGCTATGGACTGAGAGGATCCATTATTAAAAGAGGGATCAAAACAGGCTGCAATTATGCCCGGCTAATCCTCTTAAAACAGTGAGGTATTTCTTCACCACAGTAATTATTTGCACAGGGTGGAAATAAGGACCATATAGAACAAATTAAAACTTTACCTTCAGATGCTACCTCAATTGTTATGCAGATTCATCATTTTCGGCCAGCCAAGAAAGACCCTCAACACTAGCCCCTCTTCCCATCATGGAAGCAAAAATGTGACATCATTGCCAAATTAATTACAGGTTCATGTGATTTATTCTGCCGTATGCAGGTTCTCCGAGGGGCTCTGGCCAGCCCCGCGCGCTCAAAGCAGATGTGATGTGAAATCTCTGATTAAAAGGGTGAGCAATACATCAAGTGTCCTTCGAATTTCTGGAGGCTATACCTGAACACGTGGGGAGACGCATCGAATGACCAAGGCAGCGCACAAACTGCTTGTTGAGGCTGTTTTAAATACAACTATCACACGCTTAAATGTCATGCTGGGATTTAGTTAACTAAGGTGGCAGGTTCTTAAAATGTGGAATTTATTATGTTGAAATTTTCCAAATGCGAGACCGAAAAGGGAAAAATATGTCAACTTTTATTTATTCCCTTTATAAATATAGGCAATTTAGTCCTTCCCCCAAATACGGGCAGATTAGATGAGTTAGACAGTAGTCAATTCATTTCGCATAGGAATGGCTCATTAAAAAGCAAGGGCCCCCCATTTGTGTGAGGCGGCGATTGGCCGGAGCCCGCAATGAATTTGCGGTGTCACTCAGCGCCGGAGCAGGACTAATGAGGGGAGGCCGGCGCGCGGCTCCGCCGCTTCGCGGGCCCGCCGCCGCGCTCGCCAAACGCAGCCCTCCCTCATTACGCATGTGTCTCGGGAGCCTTCTTTAATATTTTAATAAATAACAACATCGGCCCAACAAGAAATTAATGAATAGTATCATTAATAATGAGCTGGAGTCTTGTAGTGATAGGACAGATATTAAATTGAACCACAGTGGTGCTATCTCCAGAGACTTGGGAATTTTCCAGCGGCAAACAAGGCCGCTGAATGAAGCAGCCACTGCTCGGTGCCAACAGCTTTTACAACAGGTTGGGAGTAATAAAAGAGGATTTTCTGCACGATAAAGTTAAGCCTTAGAAAATCTGCTGGTGTAGATCGGTGTGAAAAGTACTGCCAAACGTGATCCTTAATTAAACTTTAATTAAGATAAAGCTCTTGCCTTTAAGGGGGGGGAGATCAGCGGCAAAAAGAGTGTCAGCTATTTTCCTACCAGTTTTGGATCTAAAATAATGCTATATTAAATTGCAGAAAACTGTGTTCAAATACATTAAATCCACAAAAGGCGGGAGATGGAGGCGCGAGGAGGAAGGGCCGGGCCGCCCTCGCCGCGCTGGGGACGGGGCCCGGCGCCATGGCCGCCCTCGCCCGCTGGCTGGGCCTCTCCTCAGGGCCTGGATCCTCCATGTCCGCCTCGGGAGGGCAGCCAGCGCCACCCAGGACCGCGGCGGGAGCCGGGGATGAGGAGCAGGGCCCGGGGGAGCCCATGGCACAAGGCGGTGTCACCGAGGACGACCAGCCAGGCCGAGCCGGGCCGCGCACCAAGCCCTTGGCCTCTCTTCTGCCCCGTTTCCATGTTGTGGCGGCACCGGCACCTCCGGGTGGAGGGTTAACAGTCGGGAGGGCAGCCGTGCGCTCCCAGCCTAACCCCACTCATTAATGCCCAGCAAATGGCCCTGCCACGCTGCGGCTGCCGAAATCCACATTTGTGGCCTGCAGCAGGGCAGGCTCGGGGCCGTCACCGAGCATGGGGCCGAGAAGCCCCATGGCGCCGAGCGACGAGGTCGCCCATGTTCCAGGGCCGGCCTCACACCAGCCAGCCAAGGCGCCGGCAGCCAGCGGGCACATCCCGCGCCCGAGGAGCCGTCTCCAACGTCCCCTTTTCGCCAGGGAAGGAACAAGCCAGAGTTTCTTCAGTGCCTAAAATCAAATAAATTAGGAAAAAATAAATAAGAGAGATAACAATCTTTTTTTTTTTTGCAGTACTCTTCCAACAGCAAGAGCTCCCTATAGCTACCTTAACAAGTCAAGACTAATTAAATCAACTGCTCTAACTTAATTTGTGTTGCAATAAACATATATATAGGGATCTTAGTTAAATTCAGGGAGCCCAATAAAAGCAATAGGCATATTGAGATAGAGAGCAGATTGACACTTTACATATATTTTCATGCATCTCTTTAATCTATTTGCAGCTTTCATGGTTGCAGGGACCAAATGACGACTTCATATGCTTCTGTGTAACTCGAATTTCATTTTGAAGGAGCTTGATCTGAACTGCAGTTGCCAACACCATGGGAGAAGCGGTCAACATAGCTTCAAATCCCTGATTTTTTAGCCTGCCAATACAGCCCTGGCAAAAACTGAAACGCCTCCCAAGCCACCATTCTATTTTGTCCATTATTACTTCTGCAATTTACATTAATCTTTTCTCCGAAAAGCAGCAAGATATTTTTATACTCTGTTCCCCATTCACGCACACTCACCCGTTCACGCTCCTGCGCCTCACAGCCTGCCCAGATGTACCCATAATTGTATCGCTCAGACCGGAGGTAACCACAAGCAAAGCAAATAATTTCCACAAAGTAGAAAATCAGAGGCAGAAATAAAAGCTAATCCAGAAATTCTGATTTTTAACATTTAGCTCCTTTTGGGAGTATTTCCTTTCAGGTAACTGTGAAACGGTCTATGCATCCAGAGGTCCTTTTCCTCTGTAAATTTGTGACTTTGCTGAAATTACTGAATTTCAATGTGTGAATCCAGCATGTGTGTCACCGTGCTAATTCGCTTACAAGTCCAAGTTAACACTACACGTGTTTGAGTTAAAGCAGAGATGGGACAAGCACATTAGAACAGCTAGTAAATTCAAAGAGAAAAGGCAGAAAGGAAATTCAGAGCAATTATTGCTCTCCACTCTAAAGGATATTCTATTACCTATTAGCTACCTAGTTACTATTTTTATTGCTATATTAATAATTTGGGAAGAGTTCTCTCAATGGGTTGTGCAGGGGTGCAGTCGGCCATCCTCTGGGCTCCACAAGCAGCCCTCGGACTAGCTGGGTTTGGATGTGCTGAGCAGTACCTTGGGCAGCCCCTGCTCACGCGTCACCTTGGGTTTTGAAGCTCGTGCCCTTGTTGTCCCCCTAGGCCACATCTTAGGCTCACCCTGACAGCCCTTTCTTGAGGGTACAAGTCAGGTACAATGATTTAAGCGTGCTGGGTAAGGCCGGCACGAGCGGCGCCCGCACCTCGGCAGGCAGCGCCTCGGGACGCAGCCAAAGGCACGAGCACCTTTCCCGCGCCCGCAGGCTCGTTAATCACCGCAACGAGCGGCACTGGAGAACTGCCTGCCTTTTATTTACCGCGCGGAGGAGAGCGCAACTCTACATCTTCATGTGTTCCTGCCATAAATCGCCTCGCGCCGTATTTCACGCGGATGCTCCTACACCGCGAGAGCGCCCAGCACCAGGGCCAACCCCCAGCAACGTTGTGCCGTAGCTGCCCTTCGCCGCCTGCAAGCACGGGCAATTTTTCCATAATAAAAGCTGGATTAGCATGTATCAGGAAGAGGTCCCGCCAGCTGTCACTTGGAAATCAGGCTACTTTATCCTATGTTTGAGATGATAATGGATAAACTCATAAATGACAAGCGGTTTTCCTGTATTTATCTAATAAGTGGCTAATACAGGCTGGCATCTTCTCTAATAAAACGATAGAACAGAAGGAAGAATCGGGCTTAGACTTTATTTGCATTAACTATGAGCTCAGCAATATTAGCACCTGAAACTATGGCATGGCAAATTGCATTAACATTTTTATTTTTCACCTGTTGCAACTTTCTGGGATAACTCCAGAACTGTATTTCATTTCAATATACTCTTTCCACAGGTAGGCGAGAATGACTTTTTGCAGGATCAGATTTAAAATTTTCTGAAATCAAGCTCATTTTCATTTCATTATAGTTACAGTCTCTCTCTATGAATGTAAATTAAATAGAAAAATAGGTGGCTACAAATGAACAGATTCTGCAAGTATGTTTAAAAAACAATACTTTGCTAGCTGAATTAGCAGTAGTAGCAGAATGAGAGAATAAGTAAAAGAATACTCACTCATTTCATCTGCATAATTAATGAACAGATTTTCTGACAACTTTCTTAAGAATTACACAGCAGAATTATAGTTAAAAATATATCCAGATATATCCACAGGTTTTGACAGAAAAATCTATCAATTCACTTAAGGTAATGAGGAAAATCGGGTTAACTTGGTTATATTAACAATTTGGAGAGAAACGATCATCAGCCACCGACTGATCCCTGGCTAATAATGCAAACACCAAGGAGCTGTCTCCATGAAACGCTGTATTGTCATCGTGCTGTGAAAGCAAACTTTGCCCTTTGGCTGCCCGATGCAGGACAAAGCGCCGAGGGACAATAAGGGTGCTCGAGGCCCACGGGCTGCCTGGAGCAGCAGGCGGCAGAGCCAGGCGTCCCTCGGGATGCGGAAACGGCTGGCACCGGACACGGGCGGGCGCCGGGATGCGTGCGGGAAGCCGGGAGGGAGCCCGGCTGCACGGCGGTGCTGAGGCACAGAGCTCTGCGAGCCGATGTGCGGCTCCCAGCCCTTGGAAACAGGGCCCGGAGGGGAGCTTAGAGCGGATTTGGGAAGGCAATGTTTTCCCACGTGGAGGCGAGGCGCTTTGCAGCCGCTTGGCTCCGGCGCTGCGGGGGCGTGAAGAGGGAAAGCGGGGAGCAGGCGGCGCGGGGCCGGCACGCAGCCCCACGGCACAGCCCGTCAGCGGCGAGGCCGCGCCACACGCCGCATTCCTCCTGCCGCAGATTCCCGTGGGCTGAACGAAGGACCAGGCGGCGAGCGGCGCGCGCTGGCGCGTGCGAGGGCGCTGGACGGCGGCCCGGCAGCGCCCGGAGGTGTGGACGGGAGCCGAGCTGGCCGGGCGAGCCGCGAGGGGCCCACGAGCAAGGAGAAGGGCCCGCGCCGCTCTGAGCGCCGCTTTGTGCTCGCCACAGCTGCACGCGCTGCGCACGGGAACGCCTCGCGGGTCAGACAAGGGGAACTGTTGGCGAGGAACCAGCCACCAAAATTCCCGGTCTGTCCAAGATATCTCCCACGCAAGAGCTTTCAAATCCCTCGCGCGCGGATAAGTGGCACCTATTTGAGGAACCCCGATGCACACAGAGATTAGGAGCCTTTCCAAATGGTCGGCAGTGGCAGAATGAGCAGCACGGCACAGGCATCAAGTGCTTCTCTAGGCGAATTTGATAACATTTCCTTCCTGAACAACTCATATCTGATGGAAAGAAAATAAAACAAAAAAACAAGACCCTACAATATTTCCTCTGCTGCTGTCAGTACCACTTTTCCCTGCAACACACTTGAAGAAAATCAAAAGCTGGTTGGTACTTGCCAGCAACAGAAATTAAGAATTAAAGTTATTGCAAGTATTCATCTGACATTCATCTGATATTACACTTGAACATATCCCATTTTGTATAAAACTTGCATTTTTGCATTTCCTTAGAAATCTACAGAAATTTAAAATCTAGAAGGCAAAACTGCACTAACACAAACAGCATTCATTACAACAATGGTTGCACAGAACAATGCAGCGCCCGCGGCGCTGCGGTGGCTCCGGGCATCCCCGGGCACGCGCGGAAGCCCCTCCGGACACTGGCATTCCCGGGCACAGAGAAGGGCCCACGCGGCGGGCGAGCCGCGTGCAGGGCTGTTTGTTTTGGACCTCTAAATTAGAAAGCTGCTTCTGTGGAACAGACAGCACTGACTGTGCTCGCTTTGTCTTGCAGGCAAAAAAAAAAAAAAGGCAAATATGCATGTTTTTAGAAAGTAAACAACACTTTTAAACATGACCAGCCTCCTTAAATGTACTATAGATCATGATAATGGGGACATGAATCTCCTGCGGCTGCAACAGGCGCGAGCCAGCTTCCCCCGGAGCCGGGAGCTTCCCGGCGTCACCCACGCCGTGCCAAGCGTACCGGGAATGAGCGGCGCGGGGGGCGCGGGCTCTTCCAAAGGCTGCCCTGGAAAAAACCCTGTACACTATACACATTGTACTCTATACACATACATACATGTCTGCGTATGCATGCGTGTAGGAGTGCTGATAGAGGTGCACTGTTTTCTTCATCTTTTTTAAAGTAATTGGCACATGATGATTATTTTGCAAACGCTCAGATAGGAGCTGTATCAACTGTGCACATATGTAGCACCCATACCCACTGAATCAAAGGAGAAATACTTAGCAAAGGCTATTTCCTTAATATGGTTAAAAAATAAAAGCCCTTCACTGAAACCAAGTGTTAGCAAATGTCCACTCAGTCGGAACATTCAGAAGAATGCCAAGGATAGATAAAAAGGAGGAGAAAGAGAAATATCAGCTGAAAGTATCTTCTCCTTTCACAAATCCCACTGGAGCTGCATGAGGAGCCCTGCCTGCAACAGGAGGGGAATGTGATTTACACACAGCCAGAGCTGGAGCTGCGTACGCCCAGACACCCCACTAGTTCCGAGTTCAGCAGATCACATTAAAGCCTGGCAAGCCCACCAGGCTTTTAACGTTATCAGGTCCAGCATGTCCCCACTTCTGACCGCAAAGCCTCCAATACAAATAACACTTTGCACTTCTGTGGAGTCTTTCATGTGCACATCCCAAGTGCTTTGCAGATACTGAATAATTAAGCCTTGAAACATTCCTCGCGCTGGCAGAGGGAATGGTAGCTGGAATGCACATGGGAGCATCACCAGCTGAGGACACAAGTCATGAGTTATTCCACCTACAGCTGGAAATCCGGCTCGGACAGACGGAGCCCTGCTGCCAAACGGGAGCAGGGTCCCCGTGCCCGCTCCACGCAGCTCCTGCTGCACGGGGGCTAATTCGATTGAAAAAGTCAAGCGCAGCTGTCCAGAACAACCCACCACACAGGCGGACAAAGCGAAAACCCAGGCCTCTCTGCTGGAACCAAGTATAAAACCTTCACGTCTCGCTCTGCAGTGACAAATACAATTTTCTGAAAGGCGCATCTGGGGACTCGGAGGGTTAGTGAAAAGGCAGGGCAGCAAACGTGTCCCAAGCAAGCCGGAGGCAAGGAGGCGGCATCTCGACACTGCTCCGCGCTTGCCCTCCGAGGCGACAGGATGATGAATCATTATCTGCCAGGGCCAGTGCTAGAACGGCACTTGATGGAGAATTCCTCGCAGTGCCTCTGCCGAGAGAGCGAGCGATCCGGACCCCGTGCCCTCACATGCATTTGGATCCCTTTCTGCAGCCTTTCACAGCTGGATTTTCACGGCACACATTAACTCAGCTCTGCCAAAATCAGCAGAGCTCACGCAGCTCGGGGACTCCAGCTTCCCCACTTAATGCTCAACCAGCATTTCCAAATCTCATTGTTTCAAACCAGGAACGGCGCCTGGGCAAAGCCCCGGGCCTCCCACAGCACAGGCGGCCAGCAGCAGGAATCCCACGCGGGATGCAGAGCAGACTCCAAGCTCCGCTCCAGCATCCTGCAAAAGGTGTCCAAGAGGAGGCTCGCGCTGCCTCCGCGAGGGCGCCCAGCCTCCACATCCAGCCTTCCCTCCGGGCTCAGCCCTCTGCAACGACACCCGCGCAGAAGGCCGAGAATGGCTTAAAATTGAGGGGAAAAGCACAGCACGTGACATAAGGCATGAATGGAGACATAGATACTTTTCTGATGAAGCCTGAAATTGCATAGGTAAATACTTCTGCATTTTTGAGAAAGCAGGGAACTGCATTGCTCGATCAGCCGTTATTGTGTTGAGCACATAAAACTTGTTTATGCACCACACAGCTTTCAGCAAGCCACATTTTTTTGTGAAATGTGTAAATTCTGGGTCATTTTCTACATGTACAAATGTGTGAACTCAGCTTCTGAGATTGAAGAATATTGTTATAGCTGCATCATAGCCCTACTTTACTTCGGCATAAAAAATCATTTGTGTCTATTAAAGGAATTGATGGGACTGTATTTTTCTGCTGTTGCTGCTCTGTCTTCCTGCAGTGAAGGTTCACACGTTCCTCTCCTCACTATCCAGTTGCCACAGGGTTTTGTATAAATAGGACGGGGATAGTTTTTGTGAGGAAAACAAATGGCTAACAAAGATTTTAGGGAACAGTCTATTTAATTCTCTAAAAGTGAGATTTGAAGTTAAAAAATTATAATTTCTAGATGCAAAAAAAATGAGTATGTTTACATATTGCAAGAGCTATTTCTATTAAAAACAGGCACATTATCATTGCACTTCCCGTGTACATAATCACCCTGGGGTACTTTGCTCTGAAATTAGGTTTAAGCTGAGCCGCTGGCGGGGCGCACGGGCACACGCAACACTTGTGGCCAGATTCCCCCTTGCCGTCCCGCACACGCCCGCAACGGGGCTGTGCAGCGAGCGGTGCTGGCCCCTCGGCTTGCCAAGGGACCGGTCCGAACAAAACTCTGCTCCTTTTCAGTCACCTCCCCTGCTAGTTACGTGTTTATCCTTCGGTGGCTTCTTTCCTTCCTGTGCACCTTTGTGGCAGAGCTTTCCTGTGAATCAGAGGCCAAGGGCTCTGCGAGCTGCCCGAGCGCTCTGCCTGCCCGGCCCGATGCTGATCGGGGGCACGGCGCCGCCGGCCGCGCGCAGCCCGTCCTGCAGCACGCGCCCCGCCAGCGGCGAAGGTGCAGCTCACGGGGCTGCAGCCGCACCGCTGCGCCGGCCCAATAAGAGGCATTTTTCTCCTGTAAAGGCCTCTGTTCGAGGCAGTTTGCTTTGTTAACTTTCATAGCATGTACCCTCACTATAGCCTTCAACACCTGAAAAATTAGTGGAAGAATTTGACTGATTATAGAGGCTGTTTTCCTTGTTCCACTGCTTGTTCTAAAAGGGATACTCAGCAGAACTTGCATTTTTTTTTTTCATTTTGTGCTGTCTGCATGAGTAATTACCTCCCTGATTTCTGAGATGCAATTGAGTAGCTTCCACATTAGAAAAATCCAAAGATTGATAGAGCCATCTCTCCGCAAGGATTAGTTTGCTGCTGTAATTCCACCGAGTAGGTCATTCAAATAGCAAAACGCCACAAAGTTTAATTTCTCCTGTTGGGAAAAGCCAGGTATTGATGCCTGTTTAAGCGCATCCGAGTGTCTTACCTAAGGTGAGGGAGTGTAGTCCTGGCAGGAAACAGGCGGCACGGGAATTTTTTGGAGGAAAAGAGGTTCCCTCTGCTCTTCCATGTGTGCCTGGGATCAATGGGAATGATGGTCCGGGTTGAGCCACGGGCGGGGTGCCGAGGTTGCATGTCCTGCAGCCCGGTTCCTACGGGGAGATGAAGCACGTGCAAAGCATCTAATGGATATCAGAACAGCAACATCCCTCCAGTTCTGCGCTTTCCAAGCTATCTTCCTTAATACTTACTGCTTTTATAGCAAGATGCTTATTTTCTTACAGATATTCGGGAAAAGGTTCTGAAAGCATTCAGCGTTAGAATGCTTTTTGCACAAGAAATTCTTTACTGAATATCTAAAGAATGATGAAAGACCTTTTAATAGAGAATTAGGGCTGAAATTCACCTAAACACCACAGGTAGATAAATCATAAGTGGTATAAACTGTAGCAAATAATTGTCCCAACATTATTTT
The DNA here is from genome assembly GCA_032273925.1 of Rhynchotus rufescens. Lineage (NCBI taxonomy): Eukaryota > Metazoa > Chordata > Aves > Tinamiformes > Tinamidae > Rhynchotus > Rhynchotus rufescens. The sequence continues at coordinate 26,250 of JAVCKT010035730.1, read as the reverse complement.
ACCAGGAAAAATTATTGTCTTCCTCTCATAAATATGTAACACCCCCCCACACACACAAATCAACTAATATTACAATTAACAATGTTATCTTTTTAATTAAAAAAATGAAAACATGTTAATCTTATAACCTATATAAAACATAACATATATAACAAATATAAAAGATACATTAAAATCCTAGGGGAAAGCCACAAAATACAGATAATAAACAGCATTCTTTTGATTTTTTTTAAGCAAGCGAATGTTGTAATTTTCTTGAAACTGCATGGCTTACGAATAGAACCTGGGCTACACAAAGCCTATTTTTCTGTCAGGATCAACATCCCTATTTGACAAAAATCTGAGCTGCGCTGATGGCAGCAGAGGTTCAGCATTTTATCAGCTAAGGATGTAGCACTTAATTCAAAAGGCAGGAATAAATCTTTGGTCTGCTCTGAAGTCCGTTTAACTTAAATGCAAAAGATCTCTGCAAGTTAGGTGCACATTTAATTAATTGAAATTCAACCTCCCTAGACAAACCACAGATGCTCAGCTTATTTCGCACAGCGTCTCCTAACCAGCTGCACTAATCTATTCAGTAATACTACCCTGTAGCTAAACATCTGGAGAAAGCGGGCAGGGAGAATAATAAATACTTGTAAAATTGTGCCGGGCGGAGACCTGAAAGCGGCTGGAGGTGCCGGCGCGGAGGCGAGGGTTTAATTCTAATACACTCTTAGGGAGATGAGAATACTGTAAGTGATTCAGATAATGTAGGTCCGTGTCCGCGCCGGCGGCACCCACCTCTCGGGGCACTGACTCAGATCCTGCGTCTCCCATTTTTTACTGATTTTTAGCAGGGAGGTGCCTGTTAAAATATTAATAAAAAGTTGCACGGGCTCGGATGGAGATATATCATTACAACTGCACGGACTGAATACCAAAATTTTTAAAATTAATTCCGGCCACCTATCTTTTGGAAAATAAACCTGAATGTAATGACATTTCTCAGCACGCCGCCTTCCCCAGCTTTCCTCCCCTCCCTTAAAGCCACTGCCACAGTGACATTTTAATCAAGGCTTTTTTAGCGCACCAAAGTTTAGCGGAGCTCTCGGCATCACTGTCGAGCTCACTTTTTGCAGCCGTTCTCCAGCGACGTGTCCGTGTGCTGCTCTCACTACCCAGGTTTGCACGTCCGCCCTCCACGCCGCGATTTGGATGTGTCCCAAAAAGCACGGATCTTACATGAAAACGGGCACTCGGGGGCGAGGGAAGGGCTGCAGAAGTCACCTCAATAGTGCGGTTTGCTGCCTAATTCCGAGTTCAGAGCCAGTCGGGACTCTAACTCCTTTATCCTCAGTGAGCAGGACTCTGCGCGTCTGAACGTCTCTGCACGGTGGAGGCCACGGAGCCATCACCGGAATGGGACTTCACGGGATAAAAGGGCATGTGTGACAGCAAGAGAGAGCCTTTTGGGTGGTTACAGAAATCCTAAAATTTAGATGGACTTCTTTAAGTTTTTTTTTGTTTGTTTTTCATTGAAGAAATAAAACAATCCTCAAAGAAAACACTACATTTAGTGAAATTCTTCAAGATGTTATTTGATGTCCTTTAATAGAGGTTTCTGACCAGTATGTAGCCCGTGCCATACACTGCTCTTGCCTAGAGAACGTTCTTTATTTAGCAGCCAGTCCCATGCAAACTCACTACCTCCAGCTAGGAAACATGCTCCCGTTAAACTAGGCAGAAAACTCACTAGCTGCCGTTCTGGAGCACCACCATGGACACTTCCCAGGGCAAACACCAGCACCTGGCAAAACACGACACCGTCAGGGGCCGTGTTTGAGATAAGAGGAGGCAAGCGGTATTTGCAAGAGGCAAGAACGGGAATTGTGCAGGGAATTGTCCCCGGCTGCAGGACGGGCCTCACGCGGCTCAGCCTGCTCAGCTCCCAGTCCAGCCCGGCCTGGCGGTTCTGCCTAAGCTGTGCACAACACACATGATGTGTGGCTAGAAGTCAGCAGTGTCACAGGAGAACAGCCAAGATGCATGAGGATAAGTTAATGAACTTGCCCAGTGCAATGGTAACTGGGGAGTGTGCCACCCCTGGCATCGACAGCACGGTACACTGCTCCTGGAGAGCCGGGCAAGCGCCCCAAGGCCTTTGCAAAGGAAAAAGGAATCAGAAAACCTCCTATAATGCGCCCAGCTGTCACGGGGGCTCGCAGCGGAACCATCCTCTCGCTTCCGATGAATCCTGCCGGAGCTGGATAACAGGCACAGGCGGCGAGCCTCAAACAGGGCAGGGAGAGCTGCATCAGGTGCAGGTGGCGGGGAATCCGGACACTGCCAATTCGGGCAGCCCGATGTGCCTGCGCAGACCCTCCCAAGGAGGAGCATCCGGACGCGATCCCTCCCGTCCCACGCCGACCGGACCTTGTTGTTAGTGGTGCTTATGGCTGTGGTGCTTGCGGTTGCGCTGGGGCCCCGGAGCGCGGCGGCGCAGCGAGGGCAGCTCCGCGCTGGGCGCTGCCTCTGCCCCTGCCCGCAGCCCCAGCCCGGGCGCACTTCCCTCCGGCAAGGGAACTCTAGTCCGCACGCTGCCCCCGGGACAGCGGGAAGCAGATCCCTGCCCCGGACACACTCCGAGGCTGAGGAGGTGCTTCCCTCAGCGGCTCGTTGCACACGCACGGCCTCACTTTCGGTATTTCTCCGTCGCCCGTGTTTGCTGTGCTTCTCACCACGCATCTCTTCCGCTGGTCTCTGCAGCCGTTTGCAGCTCTCTGGAGAAAGGCCGCCCAGCACCGGGTACTGCAATTCAGCTCTAGCCTTGCCCTTGGTGAGCGAATGACACGGATGCTGCAGGTGTTCTCAAGGTTGCCTTCCTGTTTACACAGTGCTTGCTTTTTTCAGAATAATTCCATGGGTTAATTCTGCAGACCATGGTCTATAATGTATAAACACTACGAACGACTACAACCCACGCTGCCCAAGGTAAAGCCTATGAAATACAAACCTAGAGTCACTGCTCCAGAGCACATTCTGAAGCAGTACAGCATCCAGATCACCTGCAAAACACCCCAAATCCTCACCATTATCCTACCTTTCCATACATTAAATCAGACTTAGCAAGGCCTACGTTCAGGCCTGGCTCTGACATACATCTCTGGGCAAACTTTCTGCTTCCCTCTCCTATCCAGCATTTCCCTTGCCTCATTAGCAGATGGTAGCTATGGTCAGGAAGACTCTCCTATGTATCAGTAAATGCCTTGTGCAATAAATTAAGCATCACATTGTAAGATGGACAATAAATTAACACTACTCTAGAAATTCTCTTCCCTTTACTGTTTCATTTTTAAAGACATGCTCATACTGTATATCTTCATTTCCATCCTTTAGATTCTCATCTTCTTACAAGTTCCTTTCAAAATCCAGTGTATTACATTTGTTTACTAAATTCAAGCATATGGCAAAATTAATGGGAATGCAGCAGTGAGCCTGACGTGCAGACAGCTCTCCTCTGGCGACTTCAAGCAGGCAAGAGCTCCCGGTACTCCTGCTCCTCACATCTTTTTGTGGCGTTCCAATTAGTTCCATTGTTTACCTTAAGGAAGAAAAACCTACCACTTGAACGTCGTTAAAACCAGTGAAACGTTTGTGCTAGTTTAATAATTGCTACATGGAGCCTTCTCTATTTACACCAGAAGCATCCGAGGTGTTTAGAGGGAGCTGCGTGCCGGCACTCATTGTCGCCGAGCCCCCGTGGTGTCGGCGCCGGATAAAAACACCCCAGCACAAACAGCGTGAGCATCACCTAAGCAAGTAAACACGAAACCTGTTGGGCACTCTCTGGAGCACATAAAATGATATAATTGCATAGATATGTGTTTCTGCATCTGCAGCTCGTGCTCTGCAACGCGGGTTAAGCAGCGGCTGTTCAAGGGTGAAGCGTAACTGAAAGCGGAGCTGATCAGGGCTGCAGCGCTGACCTACCCGCAGCCGGGCCAAGCACAGGGGCTCGCTGGCCCCCAGGGGGGCACTCCTGCCCCTCCTCCTCCAAAACCATCCCAAAAGATAACAAATAGGAGGAAAATTCCATGGCAAACTATCAGCCCAAATAACTCTTCAGGACAAATAAAATTAAAACCATCACGTATCTGTTTTATTGCCAAGTATTATCCTTCGCTGGCCTTAGCTATTCCTTCATAGCAGATACGAAGGTACCCACCAAGCAGCCGACTCGTAGGCAGCATGAAGGCGTTCCTGAGGCCTTACCTGCTCCCGTCCTCCTTGGCCTGGCCACCACTCCTCCTCCTCCTCCTCCAAGGATCCCCAGCATCTCTGCCCAATGAGGCTCGCTGCAGGTTCAGCAGACAAGGAGACATCTCCTGGAAAGAAGTGCACAATGCTCGTTAAAGCTTTACCACAGGGCGGACTTTACTGGGAGTAAGGGAAATAAAAGTCAAGCACAAATGATGACTATTTCCATGGGCCTTATGCAAATTGGTTTAAAAACACACATTATCTTGTTGCGATCCCACAATTTCTCCGTGGCAGCAGGTATGATCCTAAGGCCAATACATCTGTCCCTGAGCAGTGATGTGGTGAGGCTGCAGGAAACAGCTACTGCAAAATCTGGTTGGGCACAAGAGATTCAGGGAATAAAGTCTAGAGAACTGGTTCACAGAGGGAGATGAGGTTCCCAAGAACACCTGGAGCTGGGCAAGCCGGGCCCAGCCGCACATGGGGACCAGGTGACCCTTCAACAGAGAGAAGGAAAGGGGAATTGTGGCCGGGTGGAGGAGCTGGCTGGAGAAACGCAGGGCTCTGTCTGACCCACCACGCGTGACGTCCCCTCGGCTACCAGCCCCGCCGCGCACGTGCAGGGTGGAGGCCACGGGACACTGCTCATCAGGAACCATAGCAACTTCCCAGACTGTTAGCCCCAATCACAGCCCCTTCCACTACCTGACTGAAAGGTTCAATGTGTGATATTTAGTCTGACCTATAAAAATATCTCTGGAGCAACCTGCATGCATAAGTGTCACATCAGATGTTTGTCATACAAAGTAGATGACACTAGGTACCTGATGGAGCATCATTGCGACTGTAGGGGAAATCCAGCCCTTTATGAAGCTTAAAAAATTCAGCTCGGATGCTTTGAAAATCAGCTGGTGATGGCAGCCTGGCGCAGAGCGCGACAGAGACATCCCTCTCTCTCCTGGCTTAGACACGCCGCCGCGGTCTCACTTACCAAGTCATTTTATTAAAGGTGCATCTTATTAGGAGCCGTGACGCAGAGCTCTCCTTAAAGGCCACAGAAGATGGCCAAGCGCCACCCTACCGCAGCCTGGGCACGAGGACGGCGCGCGGCGGGCACGCGGGCTGTCCCGGCGCTCCCCGAGCACGGCGACACGGCGAGCGCCGGCGCCTGCAGCGAGCTCGCAGAGCCGCCGCGCCGCCTGCCCTGTGGGGATGCTGGAAATGTCAGCCTTCCAGGTGCTCAATCCAATACCACCAACACACAAATGAAATAGAAAGATTTCTCAGAAACTTGTCTGTCAAGGTTAAATCTTAAATGTTCAAGCTGTCGGCTAGACAGAACCACCGCCCTTACCCATGGCTTAGGGAAAGCTGCTCCTAACAAGCAGCGCACACTGCACTCCTGCAACGTCCCGTCACGACTGCCCTTCTCTTTTTGTCCATTAGCTCAATTCACTCTTGCCCTGCTTGGACCAGGCTGGCCTTTGCAAGCAGATTCGAGCAATCTCTGCCTACATTTGGAAGCAGCCTGAAACCCCAAGAACACTATTAGAGAAGCATCAAGTCTCAGCAAATAAACCTTGTTAAAAACCAGAGTTTCCAACCTCAGGGCCACGTTCTGGCTGTGTTAAACATGTTCCTGTGGTATGAGAGCTGCTGCTAGCTTGCTTGCAAAACCACACGGACCAAAAGATCACTAAATAAGTTGGTTTCTGCATCCAGACAGCGTGCTACTGTCATATGGGCAACAAGTGAGAGTCATAACAATTAGAAGATGCTATACATGTTACATGCTTTAATTATTTTATAATTATAAATATTATAATTTTATCTGAAAAGTCCATGTATCATTTGCACAGCGACGCTCCCATCTCACAGAAGAGCTCTCGGGTCCACTAACCTGCCCGGCAGTCCCCGCTTCCCCTCCGCTCTCCCCAGGCCCTGCCTCTACCCGGCATGGGACCCTTTCTTATGGCATGGAGATCTGAAAATTCTTGCTTGTCATGTTGCTTTTTTCCCTCCAAAATGTTTCATCTCACAGCAATATTCGAGGGCATTCACTAACACGGCCCTTTTGGATTTGCAGCCTGGGGGCTCGAACCCATCCCGCTCTGCCGCCCGCGCTCCCGCCGTGGTGGGGCGGCAAAGTCAGGGCCAGCAGCAGCAAAGCCAGGGCCAAGGGGCGCCCAGAGGGGTCCCCTTCCCGGACACCCGCTGGATCCTGCCCCGTCAGCGCCAGGAATCGTCACCAGGAACCTCCGAGGGACCCCGCGCCGCCAAAGCGCTGCTCCGCGAGGACGCGGGCATCACAGTGACAAACTGCTGGCACGGCTGCCAGCCTAGGGGCACTGCCGTGTTTTCACGTCTGTTTTTTTAAATGCCTGAAATTTCTCTGCAAAAAAAAAAAATGAACTTTACGAAATGTCACTTTTACTAACAGAAATTATGACTTGAATATCTGAATATGAATATTAAATACAAAAAAAAGCTCATTTAAATAATGCTGAGGCTGTGACACAGGCTGACAGCAGTAGGGAAATGCAGAGTCACAGATGACACCGTCTGTAACTCACACGATGCCGGGAAGGGTGGCAGGGCAGCATGTGACTCCAGCCCTGCTCCCAAGCCTGAATGCCCCCCTCTGCCACGTGCTACCTGCCTTCTAACACATCCCAAGGAACCTTATCCCATAGGACAAAGCATCTTCACAGCAATTACCAGTGCGCTTGGAATTTAAGGGCATGCTAAGAAGCTCCAGAGCATCTCCTTGCACCAGCAGTTCCAAGGCGAGGGCCCAGCCTTGCAGGAACCTCGGCGGGGATAAAACCCGGTGGGAAGGACCTGCCTCGTGCAGCTGCCAGGCTCTTGGGAAGTGAATCCTTCCGTCTGGGGAAGCAGGGAGCACTTTGCATGAACACAATGGGCAGCTGCAGCGGATAGGCCAGGATCTGCTCCCGAGTCTTTCCTGACAGTGGGGAATATTACAACAAAACAAAAGTTTGCTTTTCATTGCAGAGGGCAGGAGGGGGTTAAGAAAAAGAGGATTTCAATCATTTGAAAACACACACCTCGATTTCTACAAACACAGGACTGCAGTGCATTCAAGATAACATGTTATTTATGCACTCTGGCCACGATGGATAAAACAAGCGGATGGACAAGGGCATGACACATCACCATATAAATTATCTGTGTCAATAAATCCCAAACCTTGGCCCAACTCCCTTTCTACCCATGCACGATGAGGGACGATGAGGATGACAGGCAAGGCCGCCTCGGCGAGCTCCAAGGCCTCACCATCTCAGCTGCGCCGGCGGTGTGGGCGCTGGGGCCGCGCTGGGCGCAGAGCGGTGCACATCCCGCGCGGGCTGGGACGCCAGCGAGCGCGCGCCAGGCTGCCAGCAGCGGCTCCCTGGGGGAGAGGACTGTTTAAAAGAACTGTTAACAGTTCTTTTAAAACTATGGGAGCTATAAAATATACTGAAATGCTCCTTTGCTTCCCATGGAGACCTTAATGCCTGGAAAGCTGTGGAGGGGCACAGGCAGCTTCCTGGAGGAGAAGGGAAAGAGGAAGCGCTCTGGAACAGGATGGAGGAGACACACATGATGGAGAGGAGGTTCTGTCCAGCACGTGCCCCACAGGGCTGATGTCTGAATTCACAACCCCCAAACTCATAAAGAACTTGTTGCAAAAAGCTTTGGGTGAGGTTAAAATGCGATGCCAAATAAACTGAACCCCAGCAAGAACACGGCTGCTAAGCGAAAGGGACAGGCCCCGCTCCCAGCCAGGGCAGAGGGCTCCCCTCCGCACGTTCCCACCCAGCGGGGCTGGGCTGCTGCACACAGGGATCACACACCCTCGCCCTGTTTATGCACCCCGGCGTCTCGCCAGCAGCTCCAAGCCCTGCACCGCGCTCCCTACGGCCTGCCCGGGATGCCACGCGCTGGGATGTCACCGTTCCCGGCGCCCCAAGAACTGCTTTGCCCGCCAAATCCACCAAGCAAGGGGTTATAAAGAAATGGAAGGGAAAATCTCTCACCATAATATCATACAGTCAAACTACTATATGCAAGCTGAGCCCTTGGAGCAGCAGAGCTTAAAAAGCTCATCTCACCAAGAAGACACCAACAGAACAGTAACTCAAAGAAAGGCCAGTATATTTTCCCCATGATTTGCAAGCAAGTACCTGCTAACACCTGATCACTACTTAACAACGAAAACAAACGGTGCAGTTGAAGCCTTTATCAATTAGGTACCGAAGGCACCCGAGCTGAAAACACCTTCTCTCCCTCGCAGCTCCTCGTGCTGTAAGCAATTCCATTGACGTGAATGGGATGCTGTGCAAGCACGGACGGCTCCAGCACGGTCACGCGTGCCCCGGTACGGAGCTGCGTAACCAACAGCCACATGTGTTTATAGTGCAGCTTTTGAGGGCTGCATCTATCAGCCCGCGGAGCTGGGCATGTCCGACGGCCCCGGGCCGCTTCCTTGCCGCACCGAGGGGCGCACAAGGGCCCCCCCATCGGCTCCCTGTGAGGGGACGTTATCCCAACCGGCCACGTTTGGAAAGCCCGGAGGTGCCCCGCGGCGGGGTCAGCTCTGCAAGCGCCGCTCTCCGCCCACGGGGATGCAAGCAAAGACCAGCCAAGCCCTTTTCTGCAACACGGAACATCCGAAATATGCTCAGGTCTCCTGGGACCCATCGCAGATGCAGGTCCTGCACAAAGAGCAAGAAGGGGCTGGAAGGGCGCCCTGAGCTCCCTCCACAGAGCCACAGGATCATCGAGGTTGGATGGGACCTCTAGGGACCACCCAGCACAACCCCCTGCGCACACTGGGTCACCTGGAGCACGGGGCACAGGACCCAAGAGGGTTTTGAATCTCCTTGCGGCTGCCCCACTGCTGTGGCATGACCATAGTGTCAGCGCTGTTATTACAAGACTTGGGAATAATAATAAATGAAGCCTAAAAACCACTTGAGAGAAGTGATGTTCTTCATATTTGACCACTTCTTCCAGTGCCAATTTTCAGATATACTTGCCAGGACTGCTAGGAACCTGTGAAGATAGTCAACATTTAATCGAACTTACCAGGTGTCTTTGCGCTTGAACTTAAGAACAAAAGTACGAATTATGTGCACAGCTTCTGTACTTGTCTCATCTGCTGAATTACTGCTGTACTGGGAATTGAATTCCAATCAACAATGTGAGTGAAGAAGCTGCAGAACTCTGTTCAAAATGAGCCCCTTTAATTCAGGAAGAACGTTTTTTTTTCTTTAAAAAAAAAAAAACATAAACTCCTGAGAGCTGGAAACGTCCAACACGAACAGTTACGAGGAGGAAACACGCTGAGCACGACAGCATTAAGCCAACATCACGCTGGAGACGCGGCCACGTTTGTGTTCCCACGGCTCCCCTGCCTTCCCTCACCGATGCAGCCGCACTAAACCACCCCGGGGCCCCAAACCACCCAACCAGCCCTCGTAAGAATTAACACCGGGCACACACAAGGCGCCTCTCGCAAGCCCTTGTCTGTCGGACGCAGCAGGTCCGTCACGGGCACCACCAAGCACCGCTCGCTCAACAGCCCTGCAGTGTCTCGTGCAGGGAGCAGCCTACCTGGGTGCCGAGGCCGCTCGGCATCGCTGGGGCAGTGACAAATCAATGTATTTGGCGACTGCCTTTGCAAGGCACTTCCTAATGCAACTATCCATCACATTTCCTCCCATTCCTTTAAAATTAAGCAGAAAGAAGAGATTTTCGTTTCCTTTTCTTAGCTTATTTTTAACAGAGGCACTACAGAATTATGATGGTGTCCTTTTGGTAAACCAAAATGTCAGACACATATTATTCTTTTAAACATCTCCTGGCCTTTCTCATAAAGGTTAAGGTGGTTTAAATAAATTTAGTCAAAGTAAATGACAGCTGAGGAAGAGTATTAGAAAACTATACTTATCAACAACCTCTTTTCCTTAAATTTAAACAAGTCATTTACCAAACTGCCATTTAAGGAGATCATGACAATATAGGCTCTTCCTAAGGAAGATGAAAACAATTTTAAATGGTAAAGAAATGCCGGGTGGGAAAAATTACCCGCAAGTTAACGAGCGTTAATGTATGGCCTGAAGTTCCCTGGAAGTTGCAAGCCGTGTTTTCTAAAATAATCGTGCTGCAATCTGATCTTTCACACGAAGCCTTAAGTGGGAGTTGTCCTTTTCAGGCTTTTAGATCGCCTTAATGACAGGAATTTCAATGCACCAGGAAAGAAAACTACGAGTGCACGTTATCAGTGGCAGCAGCCTGCTGTACTAGTGCTGTGCAGCTGGTCTGCAGTTATTGTTATTAGTCATGGGAAAACTGCTTAATGCAAAGAAATTTTATATATATTTTTATACACGTGGCATCGCAAGTATGGGTAAGATGCAACTTTAAAGCAATTCTAACGCCCACGGACATCACAGACGGCACAAAAGTAAAACATGCTTCTAGGTGGCAAGCACATAAACACCTGCTACTGAACCAAAGGGGCCTGTAAAATAACTCCGTGGCGATGGTTTCCGAAGGAGGCAGGACGACGCTGATGCGGCACTGGGCTCCCCAGTACAGCAGTTACCCCAACACGGCACTCAGCTCCCCAGTACAGCAGTTACCCCAACACAGTGCTCAGCTCCCCAGTACAGCAGTTATCCCAAGAGGGCACCCGGCTCCCCAGTACAGCAGTTACCCCAACAGGGCACTCGCGAGGGCAGAGGGAGGCTGCGACGTGCGCCCCGGGTCCCTCCGAGGCGCTAAGCAAGCGGCACTGCCTAACTCGCTGCAATTAAACAGCAGCAGAGCCAGGAGGCAAGCACTCTTTGTGGCACTCATCTGCTCAAATTTTATTTTTTTTATTTTTTTTTCTCTCTTCAATAAGAGAGACAGCGCTGGCTGCTCACTAGCCCAGCAAGGAGGTCTTACCCATTTCTCCCAAGTTTCCATAGAAATGCATTGATTAGAGCCTAATTTCTGCTAATATTGTCTCCTTTCAGCATGCTATGCTTGCTTACACTAACTGTGCACCTTCCCCTTGCAGCCGTTTTCATCTTTTGTTCGGCTCAGTAGGTTTCCTAACTGGTGGATTTTATTGAGTTAAATCAAGCTGTCACTTCATCTGCCTGAAGGATGACTCAAATACAACACATAATAATAAAAGAAAAGTAGGATAAAATAATCTTGTCAAGCCAGAAAAACTGATTGCTTGAAGTTGTAGCCTTCAATCAATACACTAATTCCACAATTTATACCTCTTTCAATTGGAGAGGAAAGAAACCCTGATATGGTATTTCTTGGCTCACTGACCAACTTTGACCTTCTATCTATGTGAATGCAGGATTAGCAAGTGCTTCTGCTTAGTGCAATCACCTATGAAAATAGGAAAGCAAATAAGTGACATTTGAGGTTCAAACTAACTTTATTAATTTCAGAAATGCAAGGGGTGCTTACTGCTTAAACAGGAGGGCTTCGGCGCGAGAGGCTGCGCGCAGGGAGGGACTGGGCACCTGCTCTCACCAAGGGACACGATGGAGCGGGGACAGGGCCATGGCCAGACCCTGCAGCCCTGTCAGCAAAGGTAGGGCCTGGGAACGACCAACATTTGGGTGTCATTTCTCCTGCCCGAGCTAAATGCCTGCAATGTAACTAACTTCACCCCGTACAGAGGCTGCTCGCTGCACTCAAGCAGCCTCATCTGGTCTATTCAGATACCAATGTCTTAAGGTAAAATGGACTGTTGTGTCATTTGGGTTTTCCAACAATCTGCTATTGCAAAAACTGCTTTTATTTACGAACGCTAATTAATCTGCACAGCTTTATGGTAAACAACAACAGAGCAGTTCACTTAGAGCCGCTGGCCGCTCCGCGGCTGCCAGACCGGGGCTCCGCTTTCCCATCGCCCGCCCAGCGGGCGCAGAGCAGGACAGCGGGGCTCTTTGCTCGGACACCTTCCTGCTCCACCACCACTAGCTCAGGCTGCGGCACGTTCCCAAACGGGCCCGGGAGCCCGTGTCTCTTTGCCCTGTGCCGAATGGGAGCAAAGCCGCCCGCGCAGACACTGCTCCCGCACGGAGGGAACCCTGGTCCATACTGCTGGGAGCGACAATCCCAGTTAGGGCAGCGCGCCATGCTCCAGACTTCCCTCCTCCCCAAGGAGCACTTCTTCCCAGGATACCCCCGGGAGGCTTTCCCGGAACAGGTTTTTCCCGGGCTGGGAGGTGCAGTCGGAGCGCGGAGCTGGGCAGGGCTCTCCGAGCAGAGCCGGGGCAGAGGCTCCACAGAGGCGGCCGCGCACGGGTCCTGGGGCCGTGACCAGCAACACCCGTGTCCCAGGAGACACCCACCAGCCCTTCCCCTTCCTTCACTTGGCTGGCGGGTCAGAAATGGCACAGATCTTTCCCAAAATGCTTGCAAGCATCTCCAGTATTGAGGAGGGTGCTTTGGAGGGGCTGGGTCGCTGGCTGGAAGGAGCTGCAGACAGCCCAAAGCACAAAGTGCCTCCCGCACAGTCTGAAGGATGAGCGGGTGAATGCCCCAAGAACTGAGGCCCCTGAACGTGCTGGGTGGAAACAGCCCCAGGGAGCAACCACCCCGGCCCTGCAGCACGTGCAGCACCGCTGGTGGCCACGCGTGCATGGAGCCACTGCACAGGGCACAGCTCCCGTAACCTCTCCTGAAACCAGGGCTCTCACAGTCTGGAGAGAACCCTTCCTCCACAAGCAGCACAACACCCCCAGGGAGCAGCACGCACCTGCACTGCCTTTTAACAGGGTGCCAGAGTTAATGAGGTGACCTTAACGAGAGGCAGGAGGCACCATCTGAGGGGCTTGGCTCCTGCTCCCTGCAGCAGCTCCACCACTCACACCTGGCGCAGATCTACCTTTGTTTTCCACATGTAATTCTCAAGGCAAAGAGAGAAACACCAGAGGAAAGCAACAACAAAAAGCACATGAAGAAGAGGAGAAAGTTACAAGGTACCGAAAAAGGCCCGAAACACCTCACAGAAATGCAGGCTGCAAAGAACAAATATGAAAGTATTGCAAACGAGCTCTCCATCAGCAATTTGGATCTTCTTCATGAGCAGTATAAATGCTTGCAGAACGAGGGGCTAGGCTGTGATACGAACTAGTTCCCTTCTCAGGTTTCAAAGGGAGCGGAAAGCAAAGAGGGATCGGCGGCAGAGAGGGCAGAGCCGCGATGGTATCGCCCTCGCGTTCCTGCAGCCGCGCGGGATGCAGCCGCGCCTCGCGCTGCTCCTTTGAAGCTCCTGCGGATGAAGGCGAGGCGGATTTGAAGCTGCAGCGAGGGCCCTGCCGCTGCCCTGCACGTGCGCGGGGCTGCGCCACGGAGGCGGTAACCCTCACCCAGCTCCCGCCCTCCCTGCAGCCACTGCTCCTCAACGCCTCCTCCTGAAAGAAACGCTTTCCTTATAGTCTTATTTCCAGCCATTGATTAAAATTCTGCCAACTGAGCAAATACTAGGTTTGAAATTAATGTGTACTGGAGAAAGCAGGAAAAAATCTATCAGAAACGAGAAAAAAATTGCTCACGGAATAAGCAAATAAGGGTGATGGGATCTGAGGTTGAATAAACGACTTGTGTAGTGTATGCACAAAATAAAGACACCCAGCACAGCCTCAGCTCCTAGGGACCAGGACTGGATGCTCAGGAGGAAACGGGCTGCTGCACATTGCAACGCCTAAGACGCTTCTTATTTGAATTCTCAGCTTCTGCGGACCGAAAATAAAAAGCAAACACTGTCTGTTTATCACACATCAGTGACTTAAAGCATGGAAGCTTTAGCATCTTAAAATGACCATCTGCACGGTGGCGGCTCTGTGGGGCAGCCGCTGTCCCAGCGCCCCGACCTGCGGCAGGCACCAACTTCTGCCTTCCAGCAGAGCCAGCAAAGCCTGCGGGCAGCGCGGCAGCTTTGGGGAAACACGCGGGGAGACCCGCGAGCAGCAGCCACGAGAGCCGGGACGGGGGTCCCGTCCCTCGCATCCCTGCTCCGGCGGCGCCCCGCGCTCTCCGGGCCGGCCCGCACCCTGGCCCGCGGCCGGCGCCAGCTCCCACCGCTCCCGTCTGCCCGCGGAGCGCGGGATGGAGCCGCTCACGCACACCAAGCATCACACGCAAGTGTTAAGTTTCAGATTCAGAAACGTGGCTTGGCCGCACCACCTTCGGGGCTGATGCACAAATCAATCACTCATGCAGATGAAGCGAAACGAGGCAAGAAGCGCGGGGCCAGTTGATGCCCGAGGTGAGCGGGACCCGGGTGCCGTGAATTGTCCTTGGGCAGCGCTAGTGAGAGGGCAGAGCTCTCCACGCCGGGCCCTGCCCGTTGGCCCTGGCCTCGTGCGCGCACAGGACGTGCAGGGCGGACGGGGACGGCGAGGAGCGGGGGGCTGCGGGGATAGACGCGGTCGCACGGCGCCCGCCGCTCCGCCTGCCGCACCGGGCACTGTCAGGGCCTCGTGGGCATCCCGGCACAGTGACCTTTACGGGGGATTGCAGGAAGACAATTCCGTGGCTCCGCGGGTTTCACCGGAGCGACTCCTGCAGAACGAGCACAAAGCGGGGATGCAAACACGCTCCAACGCGCCGTGCACATCTGCACCGCTCGTGGGCCGCGGGCCAGCAATGAGCGACACGGCACCAACAGGCCACGACGGGCCCTGCAAGGCAGGACGAGAAGCGCCACGTCCGCGTGTCCGTGCCGAGCGGTCCTTGGCCCTAGCGGGGCTGTGAGCACGGCACGGAGCACAGCACACGGCACGGAGCATGGCATGGAGCACAGCACGGAGCTCGGCATGGAGCATGGCACATGGCACAGAGCACGGAGCGGGCGCGCGGTGGCCGGAGCGGCGCCAGCCCAGCGCCCCGGTGCTCCCCCTGCCAGCGCCGCCACTCGCAATTTCAGCGGAGACTGACACAGGCGCAGAACACATACGGCAGGGCAAATATTTGTTGTATAAGATAAACACACAATTATCTAAAATGTAATCTTAATACGACTTATTAAAATAGATTACATTTTAATGTGCACTGCAATTTGCACATTATACGGAGCACTCTATATATACAGCTTCCACCGTGCCACTACCCTGACAGCCTGCGCAACTGAAGATATATAGAGAGGGAAAAAAACACTGCTATCTTTCTCTAAATGGATGTATTTGGTGTTGATAGTCAGATACAGTTTTCACCTTTATCCCAGCTTGTTTCTGACCCACTGAGTTAGTGTTAATCACCCCTGTAGGCACCAATAATTTCCCCATATGTGGAATTTGATAAGTTAGAGCACCCACTTCATTTCAAGAAGATTCCAGCTGGCTATCCAGTTATCGCTATGGACAGCTTCAAGCACTTCCATGCCGGGCCTTGTATTCTTAGCTTTATCAAGTGCTTTGCACTTTTTGTCTTTTATCTCTTAATTGAGACCTGACTGCAAGAAATGCCTATCTCTTAAAGTGTGTTGCATTAAGTATTAACTTTAACTGCTTTGGCTACTTGAGGTACAGAAAGCCTTAAGAAGCTGGGAAAAAGGTGAAAAATCTCCCCAAATCTCTATTTAGAAAAAAAATTGTGTAAATGCTACAGTGTAATGAAAAAAAAAAAATCTTTTTCTTCCTCCTCTGCCTCTCCCCCACCAAGTTGGAAGCAGAAAAAAGAAAAAGAGGCAGGATGTATCTGCAACCCAGGCAAACTTTGTGTGCACATTTTCTTACCCAGCAATGCATTAAAACGCACAGGCTCTGGCAAAGGAAAGGGGCAGGGTATTAAGAAATTAATGATGTCTGAAGAAGAAATTATTTAGTGATTAAAGGTGCTGGCGAGCGCTTTGTGTCTCACTGCAGCGGCGCGCGGGGCTCTCCCACCGCAAGCGGCAGCTGCCGGATGCCCCTCTCGGCGGCCTGGGGCCGCGCGTGCAGCCGCCAGCGCCGGCGCCTTCTCCAGGACTGGGCTTGTTGCTCGGACCCCCGGGCTCCGCAGCCCCCGGTGCTGTCCCCGCCAAGCCGGGACCCCTCAGCCCCCCGGGGCGCAGAGAGACCCCGAGCCACGGGGGCCAGCAGCCGGCCTGGCCGTGGGCAGCAGAGCCGCAGCCCGGGCCAGGGGCGGCCGCCCGGCGCGCTCCGGAGGCGCCTGCCCTCCTGTCAGTTCCCACAGTTAAATATTCCAGGAGGAATTTGCTCCCGCGCAGCGATACATACTGCCCGCCCCCCCGCGCCGAGATTGCGCTCAAATTGGCAGCGAGTGAACAAGGGACATGAAGGATGCTTCAGCACAGTAACCTATCCTTCCTTCCCTCCTGGGAGCCACTTGGCCAGCTTTCATCCTCATAATTATAATAAATTTGACATTTCATAGATAATATTGATTTCTGTATTTTAGCATTTCACCATAGGTGACAGTCTAGCGTCAAGAATGAAATTTCTATTGATCTCCAGCGCATTAATCTCTCATGTGTATGTGATCATTTTTATAAGACCTTTTACTGCACATAAATCAATATTTCATATTTCCAGCTATGCCAGAGGAGATGTCATATTTGTAAACTGTGAGTTGACACCTGCAATTCCTTCCTGTTCGGCTTCAACTGCTCAGTAACAGTCGATGCAGGGTTGGGAGAGGATCAAGCTCCAGAAAGGAGAGAGATGAAAAGAGGAAGGCAGGATACAGTAATTAGCTTAATGAACAAAGCCGCCGAGGAAGTGAAATAAAGGCACGTTCCTTCTCCCTACCCTTGCCTCATGAATACAAACATCTCGAGGAAGGTTTGCTAACCCGCTGATAATGCATTTTAATATGTTTGGAGCACATTACAGCATAGCTGTATTAGGAAAATGGGAGCAGTTCAATTATTAAGCAAACTCTTGAATTAACTGCCTTGCTTGATACAGCTTTCTCATCGTCCTAAAGGATGTATTCTGCCTATAGGATTATAAACCATTTTAACTTTGACATGGTACAAGACATGGTACAAGAACTATTTAGTTTCCATTCAAACAACTGTGACCATCTCTGTAATTTAGTAAGCAATTGAATTAGAGTAATATGATTGTCTTCTGTTGAATCAAAATATTAACTACCCGCAAATAACCAGTAGAAGAAAAAAAAAAAAAAAAAAAAAAAAAAGGGTAGTAAATTGCAACCAGAATTGTAGTTTCTCTTTGCAAAGGTTTAAAGGTAGGAATTTAAAATTGCATGAATAAAACATCTCCAAATAATATAGAATCTGCATCTAAACAAGTCAGCTCTGTAGCTGCTGTGGGATTTGTCAAACCAGTCGTATGGACAACTCCAGCGTCGCGTGCAGGGATCCCACACAGGCAGCAGACCCTTTTAAAGCTCCCTGCACTTTTAATTGTTAGCCAAATTAATTGTGACCTCCTATGAATAGCTTGGGCACTTTAATAGTTTGGGATAGAAAGGGATAGTCTGTGATTTAATGGGTAGAGTCACTTAAAAATTGTATCTCTAATCCACATACAGACATGCATCATGATAAAAGCGCCGTGTAAGTGCTGGATATGTATATATAATCATAACTGTAAGCTTTTATATCTAATCTGAAATAACCACTCACTCAATCATTCTGAAATTATGTAATACTACCAGTCAAAAGGTATGCAATTAGAATGCAGTCCAGTGCTGTGCACTGTTAACATCTAATCTTGACAACATTACAGCTTTGTTAATGGAAGGTACATTAAAAACAACTATATTAGCTTTGTGCAACAAATATTTTCAGACCCATGCACAAATAAGGCACCTGTTTTAGAAAGTGCTACAGTCCTCCTGCCCACTTAAAGGCTGATCTTGAAATCCCCATTTTACAACAATTTCCTATAAGCACTATTGACATATTATTATTTCAAATTATATGTCTTTTTCCTGCAAGAAAATGCTACCCTTGTTTCTTTTTAAAGGCCAATCCTTTTTGTTCATCTCTAAAACATGTTCGTGCCCATAAAGTATGTCACCACCTGACTGCTTTAACATGATGACAGACACATTATCAAAGTAGGACTGACCACTGCGTGAGCGACCGGGTTTGGGAAGTTCTGTCAGGTGTTGGCCGAAGGGACAGGATTAATAAAGCACCGAGATGAGCAGGAGGGTGTGACAGGGGAAGGCAGCGGGTGATGGGTATCTTTACAAATAGTTTAGTCTTCCGAGCGGCGGGGGAATGAGTCTAGAGAGAGTCTCCCCGCTGCCAGATTTATTTTGTTTAGCTGTGAATTACCGTGGCAGAACGGGAGAGCCGAGTGCTGTCCGGGCCGGCCTCGCCATCCCGTGGGAACACAGCAGGGTCCCTCGTGCACCAGGCTGGAAAAGACCTTCCAGATGATGGAGCCCAAATGATTCAAACAACCTTGTAAGAAACTCACACTCAAGACACTCACACAAACTCACACCAGAAACTTGGCCAGTTCCAAGGCCACGCTCCCAGTGCCCTGCAGCTCTGCGTACCAGACAGGAGGTTTGGTGGGGAGGCAGCTCAACAAGCACCTCTGCAGCCCGAATCACCCAGCGGATCTCGCGCACGTGTCCCGGAGCAGGAGGTGCCTTCCAACATGTGGAGGGAAGCTCCGGGTAGCAAGTGGGCGAGCTGCAGCGAGGAGGGTTGTGCTGCCCACGCCTGGGCTCCGGCAGGGACCCACGTGAGGCACCCCGGGCAGCCGGGCCCGTGTCCGTGGGCAGCCGGGCCCCTGCGCACGCCGGCTCCCGCGGCGCTGTCTCGCGTATTTGGGTATCCTAACTCTGCAAACATACACCACGGAAAACATTGTAAGAAAAACAGCTATTTTTACCAGCAAAATACATATTTCTGAACAGAACCCATGCCATTCTGGTTGCAGTAAGATTCCAATATTTACTATGAGAGAACACTATGAGTTGATACAAAAACTCATGTGAAATTCTCATAGAAGACACTTTCTAAATGACATTACCCATGTGGTGTCAACACAGGCTATTACTAACACATTAGGTGAGAAAAAACGTTTTTCATGATTAAATTAGTGAGAATATAATTCACATTGCAGTTGGACTTTGCCTCATAATTTATGAATAGTAAATATTCCCATGGTTGAATTAACTATATTCCTTGGCAAGAGGGAGCAGGAGATAAAAGCGGTGCTATTAACCCCTTGCAATCAATAGAGCCACGGGAGCGGGCTGCCGAAGGGGCCCGGCTGCACCGCAGCCCTCCAGGACGCGGCAGCCACGGCCCCACGGGCGCCCCGCTCCCCAGCGACGCCGCCCAACGCACCAGGCAAGAAACCATCTGTGGGCTTGGAAGAGACCTGAATGAAACCTGCAATTTCTTGCTCCCTTTCAATGTACCGCAATTGAATGTCTGAGACATTGGGATCTCAAAGGATGGTTTTTAAAGCAGAAGAAGTTAATGGATAATTTCTTTCAGGAAAGCAGAGCCTGAAGTGCTTCATCTGCGGCTGTCACAAGCCCTGCAGCGAGCACACACAGAAGCCGAGCTTCCAAGCAGCGTTTCAACTGAAAGAGCTGCTCCTTCCCGGCCCAGAGCACCGAAAGGGCAGTTAGAATCGGCGAGCCCGAGGGGCAGGGAGAGCTCGGCTGACCCACCCAGCGAGCCCAAGCGGAGTGTCTGGCCGGCCCGGTGGTGCTGCTGAAGACGCGCGAGGCTGATGACCAGGCAGGAGATGTGGAAAAGCCAGGGTGCAAAAGGCAGGCGGGAAGCCGCCAGGCCGGAGGAGAGGACGGCACGTGATGTTGGAGGGGATCAGCGAGGTTTGCCAAGCTCCATGCTTCACAAGCAGGTGCCAAGCCTGATTTCAGAGCTACCTTTGCATGGACACAAGGTAACAGGAACATCTGCAGGATACGGGCGGGTGCTTCTCCTTTGGGCGCTACCGAGCATCTCAGACGGGACTGGAGAGGTAAAAAATTACAGGAAAAAAGAATAACCACACACCTGACTATGGGCACAGCCGTTCTGTACGGAAAAGCAGGCCGGAGCCGCCCAGCTGGAGCGGAGGATAACTTTTCATGCAGTACTGTCCACAGACTCTTTGATTTCACTGCCTAGGGGTTTAAGACTTGGAACTTCACTGGCTACACTAGTGTTAGATGTTCATCTTTAGGATGCCAATGCTCTGGACAGAAAAATGTAGTGATCCACACCACATAAAATTCGTAGTGCTATTCTGCAAATCACGGAGCATCTGGGTCTTGTGAACACCAGGGAGAGCTTCCCAGGAGCCGCATCCCGCTGTCCCTGGGGACACGGGGCCGGGGAAGGCCCTTCCCAGGGGTAAAGGATCAGGGCTGCGTCTGCGAGCGGAGCAGGATCCCACCGGGATGCCCGGAAGGCTCCGGCTTGGGCTCAGGCTCGGGCTCAGGCTCAAGCTCAGGCTTGGGGCTCAGGCTCCGGCTCGGGCTCAGGCTCAGGCTCCGGCTTGGGCTCAGGCTCAGGCTCGGGCAGTCAGCAGCTCTTCGGCCCACATGGTGCCTGTGCCTTCCCCATGAGCACAGTCCCTGCACAACACAGGATCTCAAACCAGGAGCGCGATTCCCGCGTTTATCCATGAGCGAAACTCCCAGTGATTCAGCAAACACGTAGGAAGCGCACACTCTTTGCAAGCTCCCCAAAGCGGGGTTTGTTCAGCGGGCTCTCCGCGTTATTTATGTGTCCAACTCTAGCGCCAGCAAGGCCTCGCTAGGACTTACCCTGCAGATGAACATCTCAGAGAGAGAACAGGAACAAAATGCAGGAAGAGGGAAGTACCTTCCCCTCTCACAGGAGAGAAAGTCCCCTCCGGCCGGAGCAGTTCCCAACACATCATGCGGAGCTCCTGGAATCGTGACAGGCACAGCCCGAGCTGCACAATCTGCCACGGAGGAGGACGAAGAATTGAAAATGAAAACAAAAACCAGAAAACAAAAATACTCATCTCATTTTAGGCCAAGCTGAAATGCTTTCCAAACCCAGGATGTGTATGTTACATTGCACTCATATCACCTAACTCTTTTACTAGCCTTTCCTCATTTTCTGTTGGTCAGTGTTAAATGAGAGAAAGGTCATTTTGAAATGGAGAAAAGGGAACTTCCCCTTGGAAAATTTCTGAAAGAAAATGTCAAAAGTTAAAAAAAAAACCAACTTTTTTGCCTTTTTCCCCTCCAAATGCCCGTTTTTTCAACCAAACCAGTATTTGGGATGCTACTTGACCTCAGATATTATTTCACATCTATCTCAACTGAATTTTCACCAGTATATTCAGCCAGAAAGAATAATTCTGCACTGTGCCTCAGATTTCAAGTTTACTCTCAAAGTACCTTCAAAAATGTCATGTTTCAATACAGCAAATTAACAAATATTTAATTGAAATAACTGTGCCCAACTTGAGATCTCTAAAACAAAATGATGTGTATTGTTATACCAAGGATAGCTATGCTTAAGTATTTACCAGATACCCTCAAAAAATGATTCTACATGCTAGCAGTAAAATTTTACAGAACTGCAGCAGATTTCTGTAAGAACAAACAAGAACAAACGTCTAATACAGAATCCGACATGTGAAAGGAGGTAAAAATATCTGCACCTTGGTCTTCATGCCATTTCCTAAACAACTATTTTCTCCTCGGGAGACAAAGTGCTCATTTCTGTGGTTCGCAAGATAAAAGGGAAAACAGGATTAATTTTAAAAGTCTCATTTTTCTCTAACAATATTTTCGAACCATCCCAACATTCAATATAGTAATTGATTTTCCGAAACAAGATTATGCATCTGTTTTGGGAGGATGGGAAATCACCGGAATATCTGACAAGATAAGGAACTCTGCGGAGCGAATGTCGCCGGCACCAGGCTCGCCCGGACAGCACTCGGGAACTCGGGGCGGGCGGAAAGCCGACGGAATATTTACACCCGTTCTCCCAGCCGTATAAATTGCTGGCAGACACTGAGAAGACACCAGATGCAAAGGAACTAGGAGCCACAGGTGACACCGTGGAGGTCCCCTAGCAAAAGGCAGCGGCTGCCGCTGCGGCGGGGAGCCCTCCGCAAGGCACGGCCCGCACGGACAGGGCTCTGGCTGCAGAAATCACTTCTGATGAGACCTAATGGCCTTTGCTGTTTTGAAAAGAACACGGAAGAGTGACAGCGATATTGAATTTTTTAAATCGTGCTCTGTCCACCTGCAGAGCTTTTCTCACACACTTTAATAAGGACTTTTACCATGTCATTATACATTTTAATTACACTGTTAAATGTCACAATCATACATGCTAATGACATCATTACACCTATTTACACCAATTATGTCATTTGATGCAATTACAGTAATTCTGCCAATACACACAAATCAATAAAAAGGTTTTGTTTGCATTTTTAAATGAGCAATCACAAAAGAATAACTCTCCACTTTCTAAGAACAGGCAGGCCAGTACTTAAATACTGAAACCAAAAGAAGTGACATTTGAGGTCTGCTCCTTTCCCACACCACTAAGAATAGGCAGGAACTTTTTGCAGGGCTGCCAAGTTAGTCTAGATTTGAACACGTTGTGCACCAGGTTGTTCCCGCTGGCGCGAAGAGGCGTCCTGTGCTGGGCAGGAATCCAAGGCTCCCGTGATGAACTCCATGAACTCAGCCAGGGCCCCGCTGCCTGCAGTCACTGCAAACAGGGGCACTCGGGAGGGTCTCCCAAGAGGCAAGACCCACCGGTGCCCACGAGGAATCACGCGTGTCAAACACGAACCTGCATGCAGCAGATGGCAGCGGACGGTGTGGCCCTGCCCGTGCTCCGGGTTTCTAGCTCAGGCTCTCCAGCTGTTTCAGGTTCTGCTCTGTTCCACAGTTCACTGGATGATCTCTTACTGCTTTCAGGAAACCATGCAAGGGTTGGGCAAATACGGCCTCAGAATACAATGAGCAAAAGAATGGCACCCGGAGCCGTTCACCCTCACAGGGACCTCCAGGTCTCCACCAAACAACTCCTCGACCTCATCTCCATCCCTACATTCAGGTGAGCCTGCGTGGGCTCTCAGTGTAATTCAGCCCTGGAGCTACAAGATCAGGAGCCCTTCTTCACTCCTCTCTTCGGCAGCACCTCTTTGCACACAGAGTCACTCTGTGGCTGTCTCCCCAGCCCAGCTTTTCCTACCCTGCAATGTCCAAACACCATCCCTGTGACACGTCGTGCTCTGCGCCTCTCTGTTTTACCTGTCACGTAAACGACATGACAGTCGCTGAAGGCCAAAACCCTAGAGATCAACAGCTTTATTTCCAAACTTTAGAGATATTTCCCTCTAACTAGCAATTTTGCATCTACTCTAATAAAGTATTGTATCCCTTGCCTTTAGTATGAGTGAAATGCCACCCCAAAACATCTACCCAGGGCTTTCTATCTTCCTAGGGTCGCTTGACCTGCAGCCCATTCCCATTCGAGCCGGACCAGCTCGGAGTGCAGCTGTCTACATTTTTGATGCGTCTCTCCTGCAGCCTCAAAGCGGGGCAAAGGCGGCGCGCAGAACGTGCGTGCTCACCTCCCAGCAAGGGGAAGGTGCGCGGCGGGCACCCCGGCGGCACGCAGCACGCCTCTGCAGCGGCTGCGTCTCATCAGAGTGCTCCGAAATACAGCAAGGACTTCCGCGATGCTTCTCGCACAGTGAAGCATCAACCCTGCGGCTCATTTATTGTGTGATAAAGTTCTTCAAAAAGCTCATATGATAAAGAGGGGAAGGGGGAAAGGGGAGTAAGATAAATTGAAGTAAATAACTTCTACCTGAAAATCAAGGACACAGAACTTGGGTTTAGCTCTAAATGAACAGCCCACAAATGCTCTACCTGGACTTTGCAAATAGTCCAGGACTATTAGCATTTTTAGGACTAATAGGACTAATGCATTTCTAGGACTAATAGGACTAGTGCATTTTTCAGCATTAGTTCAACTTTGCTGCCACTTCAAATACTATCTGTCAGATTCGAATAGAATAATTTCATTTTATAGAGCAGCTTTGATTTTGCTTATACAAGAAAGTTACGTTCTCCCATTTTAACCTATATTCATCAGTCAGAACCATAATGTATGACATACAGAAGGCAGAGCTTTTGTAGACGCGCTTTTCTGAGGAGCAACTAGACACCTCAGACAAGAGTGGACACTTTGAGAGTCTCCTATAGCCTCCTATTTACCTCCTACGTTACCTCCTATAGCTACAGCACTGCCCTTTGGATAGTAACTAGCTACTCTACAAACTAAGAGCTTACAGCAATGGGTGCAAGCATGTTTGCTGGGGTTGAAAGCACGCTCAACACAAAGACTCGTATCAAGAACACCTGGAAAGAAAGGGAATACACCGGAATACATCTGCTGAAAAGGAAGGTGAAGTTACTGCTGATTTGCCATTTCTGATGCTGGGGAGGCGACTGGCTTGGTTCAGGCACACGACACAGCACCCATACGGGGCCCAAGCACCACGTCGCCCATCAGGCAGTGAGGACACTAGGGCAACATCTGCAAGAGCCACGGAAAGGCAACCAAGCAACGGGCCCCTTCCTGGTGTCAGTCCAGGGAGACACAAAACTTCAAGAGAGCTACTGCGAGATAACCAAAACAAACAGCTACTCAACTCCTGAGTATGATTTTTATAAGCAGCTTAACCGCCAGGTTACGTGCCACCATGCAGGAGACCCAGCTCTGCAGCTTATTATAACCTTGAACTCCCTAAATGAGGTGCTACACAGACATTTTTCTCCAGAAGGTACAAAACGGAAATCATTAGGCAAGGGCCAGACGTGAGCAAAAGCAGTCACCACAGCTGGGGCTCCAACAGCAGCAAGAAGCAGCAACGCTGCCTACAGAAAGGTTGAAGATTTTATCTCGGAAGAGCAGGAATGTGTGGGGGTGAAATACGCCTTTTGGAAGGCAAATTAGCTTCCGAGTATTTGGATTCGTTCCCCTTTGTTTTAGCAAGGAGTCCCCGAGGAGCAGATGAGACGGAGGCAGATTGCAGTGCTGTGGGCAGAGCCCGCAGCGGCCCCAGGGCGGCTGCACGGGCAGGCTGGAGCGCAGCTCCGCGGGCGCTGCCAGCGCCCGGCGCTGCCCGCAGACAACCCCACCGCGGGCAGCAACAGCCGCCCCGCACCGCGCAACCCCGTGCGCTCCATGGGCGAGTGCCCGGCCACGGGACACCCCGGTGCCGGGCCAGGCGAGCGCAGCCTCCGCCTGCCACCCTCCTCAGCCCGTGCGTGCGGCCTGTGCCTTGCACGCGGGAGCGGCGAGTCACCACGGCTCCGCAGCCACAAAGTCTACGGAAGGGATGCGCCCAGTTACTACCGTCCTGCGGCCACGCAGCAGCGCCCAGGACATCCTCCTGGCCTGGCGCATCCCTTCCTCACACCAAACACCCGTGGAGCTCAGCAGCAGGCTTAGCCTAAGCCACGTCATGCAGCTCAGACCAAGTAGCCACGCTCAAACGATGTCTGCCTCCCATTAGGGACGAGGCCGGGAAGGCCCCTGGCTCTGGGAGCGCTGGCCTCACCTGCGCCTTGCCCCTCCGCAGCGCAAAAAGCAATTTGGAAAGATTTCCCCCTTCCTCAGGACTGAGCATCATCGGTCTCTGTGTCTGCATGGCTTGAAATATGTTCTCCACTGGGCAGATAAGTCTTCAGCAAATGACTGACCTTTTGAAACAATATTTATAATTTTAGAAATGTAAAACTTAACATTCTTTAGTAATCCAATATTAAAATGCATTTAAGTTGATCTATTAAATGCTGTGATTCAAACTTTAAAAAAAATGTGCAATAGAAAAACATTAACAACATGTGTGGTTTGGAAAAATTCATTTATATAGCAGTTTGCAATGTCATGATGTATTTTAAATAAAAGAGCTACAGACAAAGGTATTGATTTTAGAGACTTAACTAAATAAACAGTATGTAAATTCTGTCTTTTTCTATAAAATTAGATCAGAACGCACATATTACACT